>JAHIAM010006889.1:0-26499 GCA_021605205.1 Aegilops longissima
CTTGGCGTGGAAGGCAAGCTTAAGCGTCTGACTATGAGATCTCCTACCATTATGTAGACTCTGTGTAACAACCTATCCGATGTCTATATAAACGGAGGGTTTTATCCGTGGGGCGAACAACAATCATACCATAGGCTGGCTTCTAGGGTTTAGCCTCCTTGATCTCGTGGTAGATCTACTCTTGTACTACCCATATCATCAATATTAATCAAGCGAGTGAGGTATTACCTCCATCGAGAGGGCGAACCAGGGTAAAAACTGTCGTGTCCCTTGTCTCCTGTTACCATCCGCCTAAACCGCTTGATTCAGGACCCCCTACCGAGATCCGCCGGTTTTGACACACGACATGGTGCTACTTTCATTGAGGGAGTTCCTGCTGTGTGCATCACCCATTAGGCCGATGGCTCCTTGAATCATCAAAACGGCAGCAGTCAGGAGGTGAGACTTTCTCCGGGACAGATCTTACGTATGTTCGGCGGCTTTGCTACTGAGGCCAATTCACTTAGCCATGCTGGAATGATAAAGCTCGCCCACGGCCATCGTTCAGATTTGGAGATTTGAACTATCGGCCGATGTCATGGAGACTTGATCTTGACGGATTCGAGCGCAATAGCGATGCCGCCTTTGTCTCGATGGGCATGATCTGGCTACTGCGGCGAACGATTGCCACGGAGGCCGACATCCGGTATCATCCGTTGTAATCCGAGCGGATTCCCGATAGAGGGCGGTGGTTGGACACCGCCTCGGGGCTACAATCTCTCACCTGATGGTTGGGAGAACTCCATCCACGTCGCTGCTGAAGACCTACGACTCCGGGTGCTGGGACTCCAGACCCTCCGGCGCCCTTTAACGGAATCCGATTGGGCGCCCGGTCATGGAGTTCCTTGCGGCGGACATCTTCCGGCTTTTGCGCCCTTTGGCGACATCTGAATTCACTAAAGTCTCTCTCTCTTTATCAGGAAGAGCCTGGCGGACTCTGGATAGGAAGGTTGGGATCTGAGACGGCGAAGAAATTCAGCGCCCACCACACACTTTGTAGCCCAGCTTTGTCGATGATTTGTAAACGATATGCAAACCCGACTCCGAGAACATCGACCCAGGGTATGGGCGGCGATGCGGGAGCGACCAAGACCCAGCGCCTACTCGGGGGCCTGGAAGGCCACCCTAAATCATCCCGATATACATGAGTGGACATCCCAAAAGATAGGGAGCAGCGAGAGGAACAACGGAGGATGACCCCTCAAGAAACAACGAGCGCCCGACGTCGTGGCGCGCTCTAAATCCGCCCGCACAAAAGCGGTGATTCCGGCATGGGAGATAATAACACCCGGACAGTGCAGAGATAGACCCCTCGGCGGGACTGGTAGCGAGGAGGAGGAGAAGAGAGTCATGCTGGACGGTGCGGCGACAGAAAGAAGTCGAGGGGCGATAATTATCGCCTCCTCAAGGATGAGAAATAACCTCGGCTGACAGCGAATTTGTGCGTGCACAGGATCCCGCCCGAGACAGGGGCGTTTCAAATGCGGGCTTATAGCCGCGACAAGCAACCTCAAGAAAAGCAACAACAGCTTAGAAGTGATCCAAGACACCTTTGGTTGACGGATGGACGAAGTCCTTGCAGCGAAGAGTATGAACTTCGAGCGCCCTCAAAAGCTACCCCAAGCGCGGGTCGTTGCCTCGATTGAGGAGAGAGCACCCAAGTCACCAGCGCCGCTTACGACGGCGCGACCCAGCCACCCGTGGCCCTTGAGGAAAACCTCTCGACCCTCAGCTCAAGCCACCCGCAGCCGCTCAAAAAGTACCAAAGGCATGGGAAGCATGCGCGGACTTGCGAGATATATATTGGAGGATAAGGCAAAACATACAAGATCGATCTCGGATCGGCGTGGGTAATAACAGCAGGATGATTACCGTCGTCGCGGATACAGCAAACCGGCAGGGCGAACCGATGAACCAAAGCTCATATGAGCTACGTCGTGATATAGCCCATCTGAGGCGCGCACACCACTGCTTCTGCAGATGATAATGGATCATCAAATCGAGGAGCTTCAAACCCATAAACATCGAATCATACGATGGTACCACAGATCTGCTGATGCGGATTGAGGACTATCTCCTCCATATCCACATGGTCCTGGTGATGATCTACATGCCATCAAATACCTCCACTCAAGCTTAAGGACCAGCTGGCATTGGCTCAACAGCTTGCCGCAGAATCAATTGGTTGTTGGGAGGACACTGGAAACCGCATTCCTTGATAACTTCCGGGGCACATATATGCGACCACCGGAGCGCCGATGACCTTAGCCACATAATTCAGCACGGAAGAATCGGCGGACAATTACGGACACGGTTCTAACAAGAAAAATCAAATCGTTGGTGTCCGGATCGAGGCCGTTGCAGCCTTCAAACATAACATCCGACGGTGGCTGCCCGGCACCTAGGACAGGAAAAGCCAAAATCCATGGCAGCCCTCACAACACTCATGACCGGCTTTTGTGCGGGAGAGGACAACTAGCTAGCTCGAAGCAACAACTTGGCCAAGCGTCACGATAGTTCGGATACCAGGACAGCAGCGGGTCGGTCGCCAACAAGAACAAGCGCGCGTGCTTGGCGATAATAATGAAATCTGACCGTCGATGCGGATTGAGCTCTAAACCGGTCAGCGGAAGAAGCCATTCAAAAGAAATACCGAGGCCCGTCAACTTGGACCGAATACTCGATCGCTTGTGCGGATACATGGCACCCGAAAAACAACCAATCCACCAGCGAGGTTGTTGGGTGTTCAAGCAAGCGAGCAAGTTAAGTGCGAACTCAATGACAAGGGGCTGCATAGCGATGGCGAGAAGAGCCCGGCAGCCGAACAATAGAGGGCGGAAGGGTTTCCCACACAAGTGCGGACGGTGAACATGATATCATAACCCACATACCCAAAGGGGGGAGCGTGCACTAAAGGGGCGTATATCGATGGATCCGATCGCCCCAAAGTTCAACCCATGGTCTTCCTGCCCGATCACCTTCGATCGAAGGACCACCCACTAGCATTAAATCACGGCGGTTTCGCGCATTAGTTCTTGACCCAATATCGTGATTTCACCTAACGAGTCGATGGGCGGCGGCGCAACTGAACACGCTTTATCGGGATCGGTCGCCAAAATGGGCATAGACCCTCAAAGTTAAACCTACAAAGGCGACCTTTAAAGGCGTCATACAGTGTAGAGGCCAGTTATGCGGGCTCGATTACACTCGAAGTGGTCTTGGATCCCGGATAACTTCGAAGCGAAGAGTTATTCTTGACATCGTCCTATTCCATGATGGCTATCATGCCTTTGCTCGGACGAACCGCATTTGCAAAGTTCAATGTGGTGCCTTTTCGCATACCTCAAGCTCAAGATGCGGGCCCTCGAGGAGTAATTACGGTCAATGGAAAACTGACGCTCTCTCCGAGCGGAGAGCACCAGGCGGCCCAGCGGAGGTACAAAGCCTCTCACAACAATTCTCGAGTCCGGCCACTAAGCGTCGGACACATCAGCAGCCGGGTAACCTACAACAAGACCTCCTGCACGATTCAAGCAGCGTAGCAATCCGGCCAACCCAGCCCTCGCGAGTGCGAAGCTAGTATTACGCGTACATAATTCTCTGGAGATACCATGGGCATATGGGGAGGGCAAGACCAGCACGCCAAGAATGCGGCTCGACCGCACCGGAGCTCGATTGTGTCATTCTTTTTCTTTTCCTTTTCTTCCTTTTCTTACTTGAGGACTCCGTCTTTGAAGTCTGTCCGTCACTAGAATCGCCGAACTCATGATGCAACAGCCGAAGCGAAAGCCACGTCAGTGTTGGTGGTCTCTATTCAGAGCATTATACCTGTTTACATACCATCCGCAGCTTACCCCTGGAAGGACATGTTAATAGTCCATCCCTTGCTTACGCACTATTTGTATCGTTACTGCTTTCATTGCGTACCATTTTGAATAAACAATACATAGCTTTTGCTTATTATTGCACTACTTCCTTTATCTATACATATTTCACTTCATGACATGTTGCAACCGTACACTTTAGTGCGGCCAATACACCGGGGCTTAAGTATCCCAAAATTATGGTGTGATAAGTCGAACACTTTCACAAGTCGGCACCCGAACTTATAGCATTATATGAATCGGCTCCGAATCATGTCTTGGGTCAATAGTTGGGTTTGCGGCTCCGTGTTTTGGTACCTTACGTTCCGTTATATCGGCTAAGGTAGCACGGGAGAACCCTGCGTTGTGCCCAGTTGAGCTGGGTGAGCACCTCGATGGAAAGCTAAAACTAGCCGTCATGATAGGGCGAGAGCTGGTCCTATTAGAGAGGTTTTGGGTCCTAAAGACTTATGCGCTTAGAGCGAAGAACGAATTGTCCGGCCAAAGGCGTGGATAGCGCCCGAACTTCGTCTTCCAAATACTAGGGGCTTCGCGAAATTTAAAATTATAAATTCTATGGCTAAGTGAGAGTGTTCAAGCGGTATAAGTCCGGTTGCACAGTTACGTTCGTTGGCGCCTCCCTAGATGGACAAGAATGGGAACAAGAGTGCTCAAGTGTATCCGAACACCCGACATTAAGTGGCATGGGGGCTGAAGCCAGCGACTTGCCATCTCTCAAATTTGATAAGCGGCGCACGAAGGTAATATTTTAAATTAATAAGCATTGCTTAGCGCATATGAACAAGTTTTCAGCTTACATGATAACAAATGCGAGTTTATTCAAAATTACATCTTTGAAGCACTCATCCGCTATTCGGCGGGCACCCTTGAGGAGGCCCTCATAGTACATTTGGGCGTGCGATGCTCCTTGCCCTTGGTGGCCCGTCCGTCACAAGCTTCTCGCATCCAGCTTGCCCGGTGCACTTTAGCGGGCAAGGGCCAACGGACACCTTCAATGCAGGCGGAGCGCTTGATGACTTCAATTCATGGACAAGCGTCCACGGCCGCCCACTAAGCGAAGTAGCTCGAGGCATGGCTTCCAATGGCCACAGCGAGACTATGAGGCCCTTCATGGCTGTTCGGCGACCTTGTGGAGCTCGACCAGCTGCTCGGCTGGTCGCTAAAGACGCCGGATGTCCGGCCTCGACATATGAGACGAACACCTTCTCGATGAGGCTCCCTCCTTGGCGCGTAGAATCGGCAGCATCACACACCTCTGAGGCAGATCTGCGAGCGCTCACAGAAGCTCGAATCCGGGTAAGTAATAGGTAATTCACTTTCACCGCTTGCTTTGCATAAAGAATGCCTTACCCGCTATTTCTTTAGATTCAATTTCTTGGAGGGCTTTTTGGGCCTCGGCCTTAAACTTTGGCACTCTCAAGAGCGACAGCTCGGACTCTCGGTCTTAGTCACGCTCAAACTCGTGTTTTCCACGAGGCTTGGGCTCTTGCTCTGTAGCCATCGCCTCCCCCTTCTCTCGCTTTCGGTGTGCTCCGGCGCTTTGTTTTACCCCGGACACGCTTCCTTAGTCGCCACCTCGTTCGTGGCCCCAGTATCAAGTTATTCCTGTTATTTTTGCAAAAACCTTTTTATAAGGTATTTCTTTAATAAGGTATTACCCTTCCTTTCCTCATGCTTCTTGGCTTGGCGAGCTCGTTCTCGGACCCTCGACTCTGCTTCAATGCATTGACCTCGTTCGGTCTGGCAGTCGATGGCGCCCTTTGCATTCCCATATTGACATTTAAAGACTCCTGCGTATATCTTTTAGATCCTTAGTCGGGTTTTCTTTCCGAACACCGAACTAAGCATGAGGCCTTCGTTTAATATTTTACATATTCTAAACTTACCTCAAAGCCTTAGAAGGTGATGGACCCGGTCAGCCGCTCTTGGCGGCTGAACTTCCGGATCACCGCACTCATAACAATGCGGTGCTCCTCCTCGATGGACGTTTAAGCGCATCGATGTATCAGCGCCTCCGGTTGGCGGAGGACACCTCTTACCCTTCTTCGAAGGAACGCTGGCGGACGGAACGGATGGTTCGGCAGGGGGGCGAAGGTCGGGCAAGGGGTCTTGCCCCCCCCGCTGGTGGGAGGTGCCTTGGGCCCCGCACCCTGTGATGCCGGGTAATCGGGCTCGGTAATCCCGTATAACGATGCCACATCACCTCGGTTTTGTTGATAATCCACGTTAGATCAAGGGTTCAAAATTCTAAATTTGAATTAAAGTTAAAACAATTAAAGTTTTCAAAAGTCAAAACTAAAATGTTAGATGTGTTGAAAATATTCCTAACTATTTGTCATGAAGAAACCATGTTTTTTATAAACATATTTTTAAAATGAGCTAAAACAGTAGAAAATAAAAAAAGAAAACAATAAAAAGAAAACAAAACTACAAAAAAAAGAAAGGCCCCCGGCCAAGCGGGAGGCCGGGTGGCCATCAACAGACGGCCCAAACCCCCTCCCTATCCCCTCAGAAACCTAATCCCCTCCCCCCGTCTCCTCTCGTTCTCCTCCTCTCGATTGGATCGGGATGGGCCCGATCTTCTTGATGCCATCGCTCCGCGCTCCCGGCCGCCCCCGCGCGTTCCCCCCCCCCCAATGCCCCCCCATCCCGTCCCCGGGGCCCCATCCTCCTCCGTTCCGATCCGGAAGGGCCTCCCGACCTCCGGCAGGCGCCCTTTGATCGCTCCGACCTCGCCTCCTCCTCGGCTCCGTCGAGCCTGCGGACCTCCTCATCCTCTCCGTCGTCGGACCACCCCAACCTTCCTCGAGCCGCTGCCCCGCCCTCGTTCCCCTCGTGGCCCCCCTCCTCCCCTGTTTGTCGTGGGGCCCGTCCCCCTCGCGCCCCGCCCGCCGTCTCCGTCCCCTGCTCTGCTGGGACCGCGCCGCAACCCGCTTCGCCCCCCGTCCGCCCTAAGCTCGGCCGTTGCGCGGTCCGCCCCAAAGCGCCCGTCGCCCCGGCGTGGGCCTCCCTTGGCGCTGTTCCCCGGTCGCCGCCAGCCCTCGCGTCAGGCGTCTTCCCTGCGTGGCGGATGACCCCTTCCCCGTTCCTCGGGCGGCGGCCGTCCTCGTTTACCGGAACCGGCGGCCGCTCTGTTGTGGCCCGGCCAAACCTGGCGTCGCCCATCGCTCTCCCCGGGGGCTCGCCCGTTTTTTAAAAAAAAAGAACAAAATGGATATGTGTAAATAAAAATAAAAAATAATTTATTTATTGAATTAATTAATCCTTTAATTCCAAAAATTAATTATGTTTAATTAACCTAATTGCACATTAGTCTAATTAAACCTATTTAGTTAAATGTGCCTTTACAACGGCCCCCTCCCTGTTTGACTAATCCTCACGAGTTGATGTTGACAATAAACATGCATGATGTCATGGTTACCTAATAAGTCCTTTTGAATTGAGACAATTTGAAATGTTTAAGAACTTTGGAAATCATATAAAATAATCCGTAACTCGGATGAAAAAGTTTTCACATGAAAGTTGCTCGAACAGCGAGACAAATCCGGATCCGGCCGTTCGTCGCCACATCCCTAGCATAGCAAACCGCAACTTTCCCCCTCCGGTTCATCCCAAAAAGCGAAACAGGAATACTTTCCGGATGTTTTCTTCACGTATCACCTCATCCTTGAACACGTCTAGCTCTGCTGTTATCTGTTATACTTCTTTATGTATTTCTGTTTCTTCCCCTCTTCTCTTGGGAACCCGTGGCGATCGTGCCCCTTTGGACTCGTCAAACCGACCCCCTCCTTTCGAGAACCGGGAACCCCCCGATCACGGATATCGCCTATTCTACTCTATCTTGCTTGCATTAGAGTAGTGTAATATTCTTGCTTTGTTATTCCTATCCTAATGCATGCTTTGTCCTTGCTATTCTTTTTGTTCCTTTACCTATCCTCTTGCTTGTATAGGAAGCTAGTGTTCCATCGTGGCCCTACACTCTTGTCGCTGCCTGCTATACTCTTTGGGCTGTGATCACTTGGGAGGTGATCACGGGCATATCTCTTTACCTTTGTTACATTACTGATCTGTTGGAGATGGGTGAAAGCGGTGGCTCCATCCCGTGAGGTGGGCACGGGTTTAACCCCTTTTTACTTTATGGCGGGCGGCAGGGCGAGTTGAGACCACCTAGGAGAGGGTGGGCTGGCCTGTGGGCCGGATATAAACCGTTTAACGAGATCTGGGTATTTGATCGAGTCGGCCATTTGGTCTTCTGCACTAACCATCTTGGGGGAGTAGTTATGGGTATCCGGCGTCGTGGTATCGGCGCCGTGGCCTAGGCGCGGCCGCGGAGGCGTAAGCTGCTCTTGTAAAGGGGGCTATTACGCTTTGGCCCCAGCGGCGGGGTGTGCTAAGGCGATGGGCCCGGACCCTGTCGCTTAGGTTTAGACCGTCTTTGGCCTCTTGTTGTGCCTAGGTGGGGCTGCGACATGTTGATCTTCAGCGGCCAGAGACCCAGGAAATGTTCGGCCAAATGGGATCAAGTGTGTTGGGTTATGTGGTGCACCCTGGTGAAATCTATTGAATACTGTGATCTTGATAAAGGGCGACTTGGGTTGTACCTTGACCTTATGACAACTAGAATCGGATACTTTAAAAAAACACCCTTCAAGTGCGGATATAACCCGGTGGTGCTCTCTCCGGGGTTTGAGGAAATCGCGGGTAGGATTATGCTATCGATGCTACTTGGAGGACTTATCTGCTCTCTTCTACATGTTGCAAGGCGGCCGGGGTAGTCTTGACGGGATTAGCTATCCCCTCTTATTACGGCATTTGCGTTCAGTCCGATATGGCCCTTTATATATCCATGCATTGTAGTATAGCCCTTGCGCGAGTACTTTGGATGAGTACTCACGGTTGCCTTGTTCCCCCCCCCTATCTCTCTCGATTCTTTGCGACGGGCGATGGGCCGGGCGAGCAACCGTTGATGGCGACTACTACCGGAGGTGCCTCTACTGGCACCCGGCGGCGACCGGGGGTAGTTAGGAGGATCCGGCGGGGCCCGCCTCTTCGTCTGTATCCTGGTTTGTGCTAGCCTTCTTAAGGCAAACTTGTTTAACTTATGCGTACTCGAGATATTGTTGCTTCCCTACTTCTATGATCGAGCACTTGTATTGAGCCCTCGGGCCCCGCTTGTATTATGATGCTTTATGACTTATTTATGTTTTAGAGTTGTGTTGTGATATCTTCCGTGAGTCCACGATCTTGATCGTACACATTTGCGTGCATGATTAGTGCGATTGAATCGAACGTCTTAAACCTCCTCTTGCCGCCCCCGGGGCACCACCTCGGCGTGTCATAGCGTGGCGGGGGTGACGAAGTACCCCATTTGGCGAGCCGGGGACCCGCTCGATGAATTGGCGTCGCCCTTGGGTGGGCTGCGATTGTTGACATTAGAAACACTCCAATAATAAAAAGTGGGTTCCGGACACTTACGATCTCCCGGACTTGGCCTTGTTAATCCTCCCCTTCGTCGGCGTTGGTGGAGAAAGTGGAGGGGTTCTTCCCTTCTTGGACCCTCCGGCCTCCCGGTTGGGGGCCTTCCTTTCCTCTCCCCCCCGGGGGAACTTCTTTCCTCCTCCTCGTCTTGGGAAATTCCGAAATCGGCGTACTGGCGGGAGATCCTTGAGTTCCGTGGCCTCCTTCTTCCTTCTTCTCGGCACCACATGGGGTCGGGCGCCCCTCAATCGGGCGTCTGCTGGGTCTTAAAAAGGCCGACGTTAATCTGTCGACTCTTGTCTGTTGAAGATTGGTTTTAGATCCCATAGAGTCAATCTATGAAAAAAGAGTCCGTAAAGGCAAAATAACACCTCGCCCGGCTTGGCGTTGCGGGTATCCCGGATCTTGATGGCGGATGAGCCTCGGCGCCCGCGCACCTTCGGGCATCTTGTGCGTAGTGTCGAAGAGCCTTTTAAATCAGTGTTGTGCGGATCGAACTCCCACAATTTGAAGGCTCGTTGTTGGCATGGGAGAATCCGGCGGATGAGCATCACGGATTCGTTGACAAGCAGATTCTTGTCCACGGTTTGGACGCATGTTTGGGGTCGGATGTCGTCGAATTCCCCCGTCGGTCCGTCTCTTTCCATGATGAGGGGCCGTGTGGGAAAGCGGATCTGTTGGGCCGCCACCCATTTGGGGTGCGTGGCTGGGATGTAGAACCACCGATTGCCACCTTTATTGTCTCCACAAAGGCCCTCGATCCATAGGACTTTGGCCATCTTGCCAACCATGGCGCCTCCGCCTCCAGCCCCCCTACCCCGGGACATTGAAGATCTTCCGGGTGGGGTGGAGGGGAAACCTCCCCCAATGAGCCCAGATCTTTGAGGATGAAATTTGGGGCGGTCGTGGAAGTCCGGTGAAAACATGAGCCCCGGACAAATGGGTGAAGTGGAAAACCTAGTCCAGCGGAGGAAGTGGGGAGAAACACCACCCTCTCATGGGGCGGGGTTGGAATGAGCCCCGGTGGGCAGCGTGCTTGATGTCGGGACAAATATCCGGCCTCCCGGTCTTGTGATGTGCCCCTCCGTGGGAGGCCATCCACCCTCCGCTCGACATGGTTGGAGAAAGGTTGAGGTGGGATGTCGGACTTGGTATTTGGAGCAAAATCGCTAAAATGGATGAAAAAGGAGGAAGAAGGGTGGGGAAAGGTGGATCCTTATCCCTTATATGGATGGGCGAGTTATCGTCCCCCCAGTAAAACTTCGCTTATCTCCCGCCCGGTAATCAATGGCGGATGGATTTTCCCAATCCGTATTGATGAGAATCCGGAATAAGGGGCATGATCTATGCTTTGATAAGGCGTGCCAAAAACCGCCTCCTAAGCGCTAAGGTGGAATGGTAAAAACGATTGATATAAAGGCCTGGCCGTGGTGTGATTCCGCCGGAATCGTCGGCAGTCTGCAAAGTTATTCTCTCCCTTGGTATTGGAACTTGTTTTGAGCGGACACTATCACGTGTTCAAAACCTTCTATGAAGTTTGGAGGAGGAACCGCCTTGCAATGCGAAGACAATATCGCGCGGACTCGTCGTCATTGAAGCCTGGTTGGGACTCGAGGAGTCTGGACTAGGGGTGTCCGGATAGCGAACTATCATCCGGCGGACTCCAAGTCTTGAAGATACAAGATTGAAGACTTCCCGTGTCGGATGGGACTTTCCTTGGCGTGGAAGGCAAGCTTGGCGTCTGGATATTAGATCTCCCCCATTGTAACCGACTCTTTGTAACCCTAACCTTCCGATGTCTATATAAAAGGGGGTTTTAGTCCGTGGGGCCGAACAACAATCATACCATAGGCTAGCTTCTAGGGTTTAGCCTCCTTGATCTCGTGGTAGATCTACTCTTGTACTACCCATATCATCAATATTAATCAAGCGGGGTAGGGTATTACCTCCATCAGAGGGCCGAACACAGGTAAAAACATCGTGTCCCTTGTCTTGTTACCATCCGCCTGGCCATTGGGACCCCTACCGAGATCCGCGGTTTGACACCGCTGGGTTTCCTTATCGTGGCGGCATCCCGGTAACCCATAGGAATGTGGAGTTCGCGCAGCCAAATGAGATCAAATCCATCTCCACATGAGAACAACGAATCGGCAAGGCCACACTCTTGGCCATGTTGATAACTAGTCAGGGCCCGAACAATCGTGGATTTCCGACACATGCTTGTTTCCAGCTCATTTGGCAAAAATACCACCCGCCATCGCAAACATAGACACCCTTGTTCAATCTAGTCCCCATAAGTGGTACCAACAATTCTTTATGGCATACTTAAACATGACATGTGTGGCTCCATACATAGAATGAAACCGGTGAGTGTGTGTCACCTTGCCTTAAACCACGATAGGCAAGGATCGGTTTGCACAGTATTTGTTTACCATGATCCTCGTGGAGGAAGTTGCGAGCAGCCCATATATCCATCAATCCACTTCTCTCCAAATCCAAATCTTCTCGGGACTTCAATGACAAAAGGCCAAGGCCAGTCAAATGCTTTGGTAATGTGCATCAATCCCGTGCCTTCGTTGAGCAGCATGAAGTTGTCATGCGGGGCCCCTTGACAAAGCGCGCTTTGGTGTTGCCGATGAGCTTTGGTAGATCCTCAAAGTCTAATTGCGAACTTTGTCAAATATTTTGATCAGCCCCAGGCTAACCGGATACTCCTTGATGTCCATCGCTTGGCCCTTTTGGTAACAACGACACGGGCCCGGTTAATTGCAGCCATATTCCTCCATGTGGAAGTGATCAAAGCCCTCATGAAATCTACCTTGATGATGTGCCAACATTTTGTAAAACCTACCAATGAAAGCGGACCGGCGCTTTGTCAAGGCATACCCTTGATGGTTGTGCACCCTCTTGTGGCAGCGCCTCTAACCTTGCTAAATCCGATATGGTAAATCTAGTGCATCGGGTTAATATTGGCGTCCCAGCCCCTTGCCAAACATGCCGAAATAATCATCCACCACGTTATTTCCTCCACCTGTGAATCTGGCCCATTTCTTTCTTGTTATGGAATTCTTCCTCCCTATGTCCGGTGGCGTCATAAGAAGGCCGTGTTGGCATCCCCAACTTTTAGGTGGCAGGCGTGATCTCGTCTGATCATTAGCTCAAAGGCACAACCCCAACAATTTCCTCTTTAACAGTTCTGAGTCCATGCTCTTGATGGATAGATTCCTAGATTCTGCCCCACCTCCAAGTGAGATGCTCCATGGCCAAGGCAATATGGGGGTGTTTCCAATCGGCGGTCCTCCAACTCTGCAAGGCCCCCGTGACCGACTTGTTATCCAACATTGATGATTGTTCCATCTGCGTGCATAGAGCGACAATCATGGCTCTTTTGGAAAAAACAAAATTGATGCTCCAAAGAGAGTGCCCGCGTGAAACACTCATCAATGTTTATAAAAAAATCAGAACTTTTAACTTTTTGGATTTTACTATTTACCCAAGTAGTGTGAGCTTGGAATCGGAAACTCCGTGTGCATGTTATACACATATGTATGCTCAGGGTGTGGCGTTCCCAAGCTCGCTGATCCTGGGTCCCTCGAGTTTATTTCTTCGTTGCGATGACAAGTGGGATCCACATGTCATAGGCGGACCATTGGAAATTTTATCATAGGTTGACAAGTGGGACCCACCTGGTGCCAAGGAAAAATGTAATAGGTTGACAAGCGGGACCCATCCGGTGCCATGTAGGAATAATAAAATGGTTGAGAGGTAATACAATGTCATGTCAACTCATTTATTAATGTTGACGAGGACAACCTGGCAGCCCGGCACTAACACGACCCAAGATATGGGCCGAGTTCTCATGATCTCCATCCTACTCCTCACTTCCTCCAAATTCCTCGACCCCCCGTCTCGATCCGTTCACGCTATGATCCGAAGGCCGATGCAGCTCGGCGATTGACAATGCAGGTTTGGGATCGTTCCTTTCAGCGCCCACTCTTGGAAGAATCGGCGGCGTGCCATGCAGATCGAACCCGACCGAGATCACGGGATGCTTGCACAGGGGCTGCCAAGATTGCTATTCGAACTTTTATGAACAAAATGAAAGTGGGACAGGATCTGCACTTGTGCTAATATAAAATATACTTGTGTAGTTGCAGGTTTTGTTTTAAAAATCAATTGTTGTTTATCTTTTTGCTGAAAAATGATTACTAATTATGACATTGATTTTATTTCTTCTAGATGTTGTATATTCTTGGATTGAAGGGACTCCCTGACAAGGTGAAAGATCAGGTTACATCTGCATGTCGTTCTATACTTGTTTACCTGATTACTTGATGCATAATTTCACATGGGTAAACTAAAATATTTAGCTTGATTTAGATGATGCAATCAGGAAGAATGAGGGGCTTGTACAGATTTCTTGGGAAAGACAACCCAAATTTTGGCATTGGTGTAATCTGGTAGTTCTTCAGGTGAGTGACACATTCATTTGGAGAAGCACGAGCTGAAATCAAACACCTATTTTTTAATGTTTGCTGCTTATTGTAACTTTTTCTAATTGAACAAGAGTTTTATGTAATAACCTTACAGAATAGAGGCCGTGCAAACATATATATGACCTTTTAACTTGTCAAGGAGAATCATGATTAACTTTCCATGAGTAGTAGTCTTCTTTTGTTAACTAAAATTATTTAGTTCTCATGTACGTGGGTAATTTTAGAACATGGAAGTTGATCAAATTATTTTTACTACAATAGACAAGCTGATAAGTGTGCTTCACGAGGCATTTCTGAAACTAAGCTCACAATGGAATTGCTAAGTACCGCATCTCATGCAATTGGTAATAATTGCAAAAAGCTTCATAGGCATGTTCAATCAAGGGCTAACTGGATTCATGTGATGGTAGCATGGTGATGGTTTATCTGGTACTACATTGTTTCTTATTGTGTTGTTGGCTTGTTGCTGAAAAACAAAATTTTCAGGTTTCCTACCCACATGCTCTTCTTTTGTGAGATGTTCATGCCGGGATGGCTTCAACAAGACCGGCATCCCTGTCACTCTCTTGGAATTCATGGAGACTTACACGGATCGACCACGCCGACCAGGGTAGTCATCCTCGCATTGTGATCCTTCCGCTCTCAATGAGGCGTCAAATGTCCCTACCGTTAGTCAGTTCTTCTCCCCTCCCCATTGAAAATTAGAGTGGATTATTGTTTTATTCATGCAAATGAATTCACATATGATGATTGTATTTCTTGTTTGATAACCCAACTAACGGATGGTAATCAATCTTCAAATACCAAACCAAACATACAAGGCAACAATCAATTCCGTATCACAATCAGATTCTCCTTTAGTACCCAGCTTAACTCACAGATGGTAATCAATCTCCAAACAAAAAAACAATTAACCTCTAGATCCCATACCCAATAAGATGGATATATTGAGAATATTAAATGTAATATTGACATGATTAATATTGAACTGTTAAAATTAATATGGCCGTCGCAACGCCGGGGCGTTCTTCCAGTTATATATAGGGTAAATGCAAACGTAAACGGCGAACTATGGGCCATTCCCATCGAAAGAACAGTGGATGACAAACGGGGCGTCTCCCTCGGCGCTGGCGTCCGAGCTTGGATGTTTTCACGCTCGGAGACGAGAGATCTCTGGAAAATTTATGCGCTAGACTGCAAATTTCCAACGCCCTTTTCCCTCTCTGCTACGTTCGTCAATGCCGTGACGTTCATCTGACTGTTTCCGTGACAATTGCGTTACTAAGCAGAGGCCCCTCTGGCCATCCTGGCGTGGCGTTCGCCACTGTTCCAGCGTGGATTAGTGCCTTTTGCACCTTTCACCACTTCAGTTATTAGTCGACGTGCTGCTATGTACAACCGCAGGAGATGATTATCAAGTGTGCGTCGGGTTTGTGAACGTCATTTTTTTTCGAAACTCGGCCGCCTGAAGATCTCGATTTCTTAAAAAGCATAAGAGTTTTTTCTGGACAAGATCCACACACCGTCGAGGCGAGGACACCGTCAGGGTTGCATAATGTCATTGTCATCACCTCGCCCCGAGCAAGCGACTTCGACTTCAACGCGAACGACCCGTCAAGGCCCCTCCGAACGAACGATACACGGGAACCAAGTCGGCCACAGCCAAATAATCGGCTGACGACGACGAGGACGAGGCAGCTCCGACCTTGATAACGAGCATCGCAGGAGAAAGGCACATCTCGTGCCGACAAAGTTCGAGTTACCCATCGCCTCGCATCGTTGCCGCCGTTATGCCCCGCAACGCCGCAACTCTGATTTCACGCTCAGGAGCAAGCCGACTGTCGAGGACAAAGACCGGTCACAACCCTGCATATCTTGCCACCATCACCGTCGCCGCATCGTGACCCCAACCTCCACATTGCCGGCCGGTCACCTGCCAACAACCGCAGCGCCGTGAGCGTCTAGCACATGGAGAGCGCGAACCAGTTCCCAAGGTCTTCAAGACGACACAACAAGGGGAAGCGACGATGTCGGCGCCATCACCCACCTGACTGGGCCTTTGCCTTTCACCCGAAGAGCTGGATTCGAGGGTGTGGGAAGTGGACTACACAGTGACGCTTCCAAGGAGGTAACACGAAGTCCACGGACGCCAACATCGTCGGCTGGCCAAAGCCCGGCAAGCTTTCGCGGGCACCACCCAACACCCGCCCCCCGCACCGCACGTCCGATAGTCTGCTCACCTCCTACAAGTCACCGCGTCGTGACCAAGCAGAAGCCATCACCATCCTCGCCACCGGCCTGGACGCCGACAAGCCGAATCCGGCCAAAGCCGTCCAGATCCGGCTGCACTGCCACCGAACCATCCTGACCAGCAGAGATGCCGCTGACGAAGAGTAGCAGCTAGCATGAAGCACACCACCAGAGCACCCGAAGGAGTCGCAGGAGTGAGCCCTGGAGCCGCCGGGCCGCCGAGTCGGGCCACTGCCAGATCCGGCAAGAATCCATCAGCCGGCATTAGATAACAGGAAGGGGTCTTCCACCCTACCCCGATGCGCCAGGCTGGAGCCACCGGGCCAAGGCCCCGGACCCTGCCGGAAGGATCCCCCTGCCCCGTCCGCCGCCCGGGCTTGGCCCGGCCCTCCTCTAACAACGACGAGGGGAGGGTGGCAGCACCGCTCGATGTGGTCTCCGCCCGTGCCACCTGTGGAGGCGACAGGGGGACGGACGAGTGTAACGATCCGTGTAACGCCATTTGAGTAGCACACAGTGGTAAGTGGGAGAATCTTCAACAGATCACCAATAAGAAAAAAAAACTACTTGTATAGATGATTTGGGTAAAAAAAGTGCTTTAGTAGATCTTGTTTTCTAAAACAAATGGTGATCATTAAAAAATGAGTTTGTCTAGCTCTCATCCAGATTCGTGGGTATTTTTTAGTTTGGTTAATCAAATAGTGTAGGTGGTAGATGAAACTTCTCTAATTCTCATCTCAACATGCTAAAAATATCCCAGTTCATCCTATATCGAGGGAAGCCCTCGTGGTATTCCATTCACGTTGGTGGGAGCCAACCTGATTTTCCCACCCTTCATCCTTCCTCCCGCGATCTCGAGCTCCGGTCAATGCGTTGTCTCACCACCCCCTCCCCTACGCCCACGCTGATACATCTTCAATATATTTATAATTTTAATAGTTTCATATTACTACCTCTGTTTTGGGTTTATTGGTCCCCTTTATTTTGTGCCCAACTTTAATCATAGATTTGGCTGACAAATTATAAGTTGCATATCACAAAACTTATATTGTTTGAATCATATCTTAAAGGGTTTCTAATGATATTACTTTTGGATATGTAACTTATTTTAATAGTTAAATTAAAGATCAAATTTGACTCAAACTACAAAGGCTACTAAACCAGGGAGGTATATATTATCACTCTTGTATGCTTTATATGTCATTTTATATTATTTTTTATGCTAACCTATTAATTTAGTGTTTAGTGTCACCTTTTTTGCATGTCATTTTGCTTGGAAAAACTATACCCTGGAACTCCAAATCGATGAAACTTTACAATGATTTTTTTGGATAAAATGAGACCCTAGAAGTTTTGGGGGCACAAGAAGTCTCACGAGGCCCTATAATTTTGATAGTTTCATACTATTATATTATCAATCTTGTATGCTTTATACATGATTTTATATCATTTGGGGAACTAACCTATTAACTTTCGATGCTAAGTGCCAAGTGAAATTGTTGTTTTAGTTTTTTGGTTTTGAAAATCCATACCAAGCGGAGTCAAACAGGAGAACTTTTGTGATTTTTTTGACCAAAAGGACCCAAGGAGCGGGGAGGTCGGCGGAGGTGGCGACAAGGAAGCATGGCGCGCCCTAGGGGGGCCAGCCCGTGCCTTTGGGCCCCTTGGCTCCATTGACCTAATTCGATTCTATAAATTTCAAAAGATTCCAAAACCCCGGCGAGATCGGAAAAAATTGTCGCCGTGAAAGTTCTGTTCCCGTGATCACATCTAGAGGCCTCCACCGGTACTTCGGGAGGAAATCACTCACGGGGCCTCTACATAAACCTTGATGCACCTGATGATATGTGAATAGTTTAAGGGACCTGGTCCATAAAATTAGCTAGATGACCTCTCTCTCTCTCTCTCTCTCTCTCTCTCTCTCTCTTTTTGATCTTCAATACAATGTTCTCCTTGGAGATCGCGGGCGTGTGTGGAACATTCGTGACACGTGTCTTTGGGGCGTCCTTTTGCTAGTTAGGATTGGGGCCGAAGGCCCGGACCTACACTAAGAATATGCACAATGGACACAAGCATTTACCCAGTTGGGGCATAGTCGTAGTACCCAACTCTTGCTTTTGTGTGTTTTAATGGGTGCTTTAGAGCTACCTAGCCTTCCGGGAAGAGGCTATGTAACCCTCTTGTTGTTATAACAAGTGTCCAACCTTCCTCTAGTTTCACCGGTCCTCCTTTTATACTCAGGGTACCACAAATGGCATATTTTAAGGTTTGCCCCGAGCGAAGTAGGTGGCGCATTAAATGTCGTGGCGTGGCGTCACCTTCTTTTCCCGAGGCACTCGGTCCATCACCACGCTTATAATGATGCCTCGCTCGGGGCGCCACATGTTGATCAGGTGTCACTCATAGAACAAGTGGAGTAGTGACTCTGGGGTTCATACCCCAGCGCAACATGCATGGTGTAAATGGAAAACCAACTCGATGAAGCAAGTCCAGCCCCATGCAAGCCGTGCCGGTGGATTCGATGCCCGAGTAAGGAAGCGAGCCGTTGGGACTTTCCGTTCTAGGGTCTTGTGTCTTGGTGGGGGCCAGGAGGATCTTCGTGCCCGGGCGTGGTTGATTTAGTGAACCAACCGTTCGCCGCAATACCCCGCTGGGCACGATGAGTGTTGCTCACATTTGTTAGGCGAGGCCCTATGCAAAGCCATGGGCTCCAAGTCAGTCATCTTTCCCCGGTGATCGTTGGCGTAGGTGTGCTTTAGTACAAGGAGGCCAAACCTCATGTCCAATGTGTTAGATGCTGGCGAAGGGCTAGGTTCAACCCTTTGCCCAGGCTGATGGTCATTTGTAATGACCACGACCGTGGCATGAGAATCTTGCGGGAGAATCAAATCTTTGACCGCTACCAACATCGGTTTGAAACATGATGTCCCACGTTTTGTCGATCCATCTTTAATTCACCTCGCCCTTAGGGTTCATCTTTGGCCGAAGCAATTATGCTCTTGTGCAATTAAACCCCACTATGTGAATGCCGCCCGTTGGGGTTTCTCATTAGAACAACCGCCCATTGGTTGATTACTTGGTGCCGATTGGGGGCGTCGATTGGAGGCGCCTTGCCTCCATTCCCATCCTATGTAAGGGTGGGGATCAAGGCCGCCCTTCTTCATTCTTCTTCCTTCTCCATCTCCTTTGTCTTGTAGCCCCTTCCACGAGCCCGTGAGCCCTTGTCTCGTCTTCTTCCGTAGCCCTCCTTCCTTCGCCGCCATGGCGAGTCAACCTTCTGAGTGGGAGAAGATGCACACCAACCTCGCTGCCAAGGATCGGAGATTTTAAACTCCTTGGCGTCCTCGTCACCGCCCTCCTCCTGGAGGCGAGACCATGGAGCCCATACCGTGTTGAAATGGAGTGGATTAAATCGCGGGGAGTGGATTTCGCCAACCCCCGAGCATTACGGGCATGGCGTCGCTGCGGACATCTACCTTCACTACGAGGACATGGGCGTCCTTGGCCTTGACAAGTTGTCCCATACCACCTTTGATGAAGGGAATGGACCACGGTGTTCTTTTTCCAACATCCGGGGTGTGGTTTGAGAGTTCCGTTAGAAAGGTGAGGAAGCACCCGGGGGAGGTGAACGGCGGCACTTGTGATGGCGAACTACATCCTCGCCAATGTCCATGGTGCCTCCCCAACTTTTATGGAGGTGCCACAGCGGCCGGTTTGAAGGGGTGAAGGAAATATGCCCTAGGCAATAATAAATTGCTATTTATATTTCCTTTTTTTTTTAATAATCATGAAAATGGTTTATATTCATTGCTAGTGTTAACAAAGAAATTTTAGTACATTTTGTCATTTGATAATGGGACAAATTAGAGTTGTATGGACGACCCATTCGTTAATCAAAGATGTTTAGTTTTAGCATTGCTTTTTCATTTATAATGTTCCTCAATAGAGAATAATAGGAAAACCTTTGGTTAAAGCATACATAATGGGTGTTTAAAGTTTTATGCTAAATTTTGTTTTCATGACAATTAATTTTCCTCCTTATGGAGATATTCCACTCCGGTAAACCGAAGGAACAATGTGCTAAAGGTTATTCTATTGGGTATTAAAATAAAAAATGGTTATTAGTTTTCCGTTTTTTGTTAGTTTGCATAATTGATTAGGGCCGTTAATGGTAATCTAGCCCCTTCCCTATGACCTCAGTTAAGCCTTGCAAAGGCATGGTTTCCAATGGAATTGGTTCATTGATGGGATTTTGGAAATATGTAGGAAAGCAATTAAATAAAAATGTTATTTTTTGTAAATTTTCTTGTAAGTATATTTCCTTGCCATGATTTGTAACTAACCGTAATCTTTGGGTGTACCAAGCCAAAGGTCCCTATTGAAAGCTTTGGGTTGACTAAGGCTGGTTTATCACCCGATGGCAAGGGTTTTGGGCCCATGGAACATTTAAATGGTCAATTGATAAGGATCACAATCAATTAGGAGAAAGTGATTGGAAAGAACAATTTAAGATTGAACTCGGGAAGTTGTTGCAAAGGGTTTTCTTATTGTCCCGAATCTTTCCTAGACCATGGAAATGTGACCAACATGGGTAAGTCCCTTTGTTGTTCCCGTCCGGTCATAGGGTTCCCGAACGTGGGTTACAATAAGGTTGATATCTAAGTTGAGGGAAAAGTATGGGTTCGGGTTGTTATCATGAGTCCGGACTAAGGAATTAGAAGGGGTAAACAATATTGGATAAGGGATTGGATCGGGAATTGAGGAGTAGGGGTATACCAAAGGGTTTTGAAGGGCCCCAACGTTGGGGACCAAAGGGGGGAATGTATAAGGGGTTGTCCCCCCATCTGTACGTGGAATGGGGCCCTTAGGGAGCCACCCCTTGGGGGCGTTTCCTGGGGTGAGGGAAAACCCTCTGGGTTTCCCTGGCCGCCATTGGGAACCCTGGGGCCCTCCACCCTTCCCCTATTAAGTGAGGGAAAGAGGGTTCCCGGGTTTATTCCTTCCCCGTGGGCTTGGGTGTGGGGAAACGATATGAAGGGTTTTGGAGTTTCAAATTTTTTCGGATAAGGGGAGACCCCGGGCGGGTGTTGAAGGGGCCCGCCGTTGGCATGGGCCAAGGGGGCACTCCACCAACGGTTTTTGGCCTTCCCCCATCTTCAAGGGTTGAAGTTCCCCCCTCCCCCTTGGCAGAACCCTTTTGCTTGGGAAGTTTTGGGTTTGGGGGCACAACATCTAGGGTTTCTTGGGCACTTTTGGGGCCCTTTAAGCCTTCACTTTCTTATTGGGGTGGGGAGAAGGGCCGGGCCGCCACCCTTCTGGGCAGGCCCCTCCCTTTCAAACACTTTTTCTCCCCCTTTAGTGGCTTGGAAGGGCCTTTGGGGAAAAGCAATTGGCAACACGGTGGTTTTGGGCTGGAAAAGTTTTCAAAACCTTCCCCTCTTGCAACAAAAAGGGGGCAACGCTTGCACTTGGTTGAGGAAGGCCGGTGTTGGTTTAGGATGGAATTGACATGTTCTTTTGGAATCCGCTTGCTGTCGATTAAACAACCGGTTTAGAGTTGCAATTTTTGATCTCAGTATTGAAAACCCATTTTCTTTCTTTTTGCTAAACCTTCCATATATGAGGTAATGTTGGGAAAATTTGAAACCGTTAGCGGTGGGAATCATGGTGTCATGCTTGGTTCATGGCGAAGTAGAAAAACAAAATGTTTGGCCTTCGATTTTGTTCAAATTTTATTGTTTTACATCTTATTTGTTGGGGGCATTGATGACCCGCCGGGCCCCTAACTCCCGTTGAGCAGTTTCACCTTGACAGCAATTAGTTCTAAGTTCCTGCGGGTGTTTCCTCCACTTTTAGGGCCGATTCGGAATGGTGGAAAAAAGGGCCAAAGGGAAATAGCAATTGATATCAACTGGTTTCAGTGAAGTTCTTGTGAAACCCCTATTACCGGCAGTAACTTGAACAAATTTAGGGGGGTTCTTAAATTTTCTTAGATAACTTAATTATATGGCAAAGGTTTTGAAATTATTGTTGAGTTTTAGTTTTTTTGATATGTTCCTGAAAATTTAGGAAATTAAGACTTATGCGGTGGTTGGGCGGGCCCAGCCGGAAGGTTTGTCCTTAATTTTTGTTGAACCCACGCATGCTTGGTTTAACATGAAATTACTTTTATGCTAAATTCATGTTAAAGGTTTAAATTGTGGCGGAACTTTTTGAAGGCCGGAAATATGGAGTTCAAGGGTGAAATTGGGATTTCAGGTGTCCATGGGTTGAGATGACAATTTCGCCCAAATAAGATAAAAAGCCAAATTGATAATTGGGGCAAAAATCATTGTCTATTTGGATGGAATATGATGTTTTCAAAGTTTACCAATCTATTTTGCTTAAACGGGGTAGATATGATGATCCTTGAAAATTTAAAATGTTTAACGCAGTGCGAAAGTCAATTGTTTGGAAACCCTAGTTCAAGAAGGGAAACGAAATACTTCATGAAAGGCAAATTTCTGCCAAAAAAAAGGTTGAACCCCCGAGCTAAGGCAGTAGGGGAATGCCCGAACACCAGAACGGGAAAAGGCGCAAGGTCGAAAAAGTAATTGGATAACATTAAGATGTTACTTTACTAGTACTCCTAGTGACCAGGTTAGTTGGTTCGGTTCAATGTTATAATTGAAATAAAAGGCTACGGAATGGGAGTCTAAAATAATGATGATATTTTGGAATGTTTCCAAGGTTTTGCAAAATATCCCCTTACCTCGAGTTTTTAGGTTTTTTTTAGAATGTTGGAATTTTATTAAAGGTTATTATTTAAGGGAAATAATGGTTATTATTTAAGAATTCCTTCAATTCTTGTAAAAGAAGGTTTATTGTCCTTAATCACTGTTGCCGAATGAAAGCGTATTTGTTGGGAGGTTGGAAAATTGAAAATTTTCCTACGGTTTAAAGACCTCATATTATTCCGATAATGTTAATTTAATTGTGGCGGCGGCGTTTGGGAAGGGGATGGGAACCCTTATTGAATGTCCAGGGCTGAGGGAAACACCTCCCGTTCAAACGTCGGGGGATGGCCTCCCCTTCTTACCACAAAAAATATTGATAACCAAACGGAGGGTTGGTACTGAATGCGGGGCCCAAAAATACGGGGAAGGAGGGTTGGGGGAGGAACCGGGGATGGGTGGTTTCCCCCAAAGGTCAGAAAGCCTTGCCCTTTAGGAATCCCAAAGGGGATATTAAGGATGGTCCTTTATTCCCCTTTTCTTATATTTCGAGGGCCTCTTGGGGTTGTTGGTTAGGAAACCCCCACCCTTCCCCGGGGCCCGGGGCAGGAAATACCTCTGAAATTTTGGCCAAATAAGTTCCTTATAAAAACCCCGGTTGGAACCCCACCCGGGACTAAGGGCTAACAAATTGGGAATATCTTTAACAACCCTAACTAGAACCTTGTGTGAGAAGGGTTGGAAATCGAACAAAGGGGTTGGGAATAACCAAAGGGGTCTTACCCAGTTCTCCAATGCCCTGATGAATCTCGGATGAAGTGTAGATTAATAAAAACCTTTTAACGGAATTTTTGCGGAGACTGGTAAATATGTTAATTGTTTGGAAAAATTTTTTCCCAAGTGATGTGACCAAACATTGGTACTTTACCATTTGAGATTGGTGGGGGTGTTTCCGTTGGATGACAAATGTTGATTGTAACCCAGAACTTTTGGAGAATAATGCACCTTTATATACCCTTCTTTGGTTTGGCACCAAAATGGATGGGTTTAGATCTCGGTCAAGGAAAATTTCCAAGGAAAAGTTAAAGGAAATACGATTTGTGACTTAATTGGGTTTTCCTACTTTCCCAAAGGATCCATCAATGACATCCAAGTCCATAGGGAAACCATACACTGTTGATCCGGCAGTCAATGAGGCCCAGGGAATATTGGGTCATTATTCCGTGATTGATTTCCGGATTAAACTTATGCTGAAAAAGACAAACTCGGTTTTAAACAACCTCAGGGCAATTTCCCTCTCCCCTTCCTGATCCAGCAGGGAAAAAGGTTAGGTTGATATGTTTTCCAGGAAGAGGTTTGTGGGATCGCGAATTCAGCCGGCCTTTGCAAACTACCCCAGAAATTTTCCGGGGGAAGGGCGCGGGGGCTTTTGTGCGGCTCCTTCAAGTCAAAGGCCTGTTTCCCAAGAGGATCGGCCGGCCAGGGAGACTCCTAGGTGGGGAGTCCTTCCCCTTGAGGCTCCTCCCCCTTTTCTTAATCCTGGCCGCAAGGCCTCTTTTGCTCCCCTTTCTATAAGCCGGGGCTTTGGCCCATGTGCGGTGACCGAACCCTTCGCACTCCGTACCTCCATAAGCGTTTTTGTCCTTTTGGACTTATATTCTTTTTTCCGGCCTTCGGGAACTTTTCCTTCCTAAAACTTCCAAGGTTTCATCGGGAACTGGAAAAATTCCGGTGGGCTAATAACTCATTTTCTTTACCCCTGGTCAGAACTAATTTAACCCACCTTAAAAAGAAAGAACCCCGGCTTCCATTTAACCCAAAACACGGATTCTTTGGAAAACCATGGTCCACTTCCTATGATTTTGATGCCAATTTGGATTTCTCCAACCTTCATTCCTTTTCAATGGTTTCTTAAAAGTTCATTCTTTCCCAAAATATGTCATCTCTTTTGGAAAGTCACTACTCACCTTTAATTGATTTCCGTCCAAAACTCCTTTGATCATTATGGAATGAACTCCAGTGGCCCAGCCCTAAATACCGGGTTGCAACCTTTTGATTCTTGGTCAACAAAACCTTGGGATCATATCAACCTTTTAAGTACGTTGGTGCCGTTTGGCCCAAAATTCTCTAATCAAGTTCGGAATTCTCATGTTTGGGGATTAACCGCAGGGAAAACCTCTAGCAACCCGAACTTTCGATCCCTTGTCAGCTTTAAGATGGGTCTTCCATCCTCCCTTTCTTCTTAAAGATCCGTTTTTAAAGCTCCAATGCCAAGGGAAACCATACTTTGTTTTCAACGGACCTATCATTGAGGCTTCAACCTTTGGGAATTGGGGGTTTCTTATGTTAAATTCACCGTTGTTAACGATTTCGGGATTTACCATATGGGGCTGTTAGGGACCCTTATTCATGAACAAAGAAATTTATAATATTAATTTTTTTTGCCCAGGGCATTTTCTGGCTCCACTTTCCGGTCAAATAGTACTTTGAGTTCACCCTTTACTTTGAAGGTTTTTCGAAAGGTTTTGCAACGATCTTGCCTTGGATCGGTAGAATTCCCAATTTTCCTTAGGGTATCCTTGAACCATTTTCCGATTGGGTTTGAGTTTTGGGTTGAAGTTTCTTGTAAACACCCCCCTTTTAAAGCAGGCTTGGTTTTTCCCAAAATTTATCGGTTCCGCTTTGGGGTGCCCTATTTGGGTGAATGACTTCCTCACCCCAAAATTGCTAAATGGTGGCCTAAGCCCATATCCTAATGGATTCCTTCGGCCCCTTCTGTTAGGGTTGGGTAGTTTTGTTCCACATTTCCTAATTGTACCTTGTGACTTTATTTCCTCCCGCGTGCAATTTTATCCGGGTCCCTTGATTCTCTACTTCATTAGAAATTTTGCTTTCGGTCCAATTTTTTACGTGTCCCTTTCCTTGGGATAAACTTTGTACCTCCTACCCAAACCTTACCGCAAGGTTTTACCAATAAGTTGGTTGCTGCTCCATTTTAGACCTTGGCCTTGCCCATAGGATGGACATTCAAATTTCTTAAACTTGTTGGGCATGGAGCCTTCAAATTTCACCTTGCCAACGGCGCCCTTTGGGACTATCTTTAACTTTAATCTTTTGGTATTGCTTGAAAGGAACATTGTTCGAATTCTTAAGAATCCTTGACCTAAATGTAAAACATTTCTCCATTAAATGAAAACCTTATTTCAAAATAGGCCTTAAATGCGGTCCAAAAGTTCATTCAAATTTCAAATAAAATTATTATTTAAAATAATTGGGGAAATGTAAAGCTCCACTCACTCCCTTGGAACCATTGAGGCCTCCCTGTCCCATTCTCCGTTTATTCCCCTCTTTGAGTTCAATAAAAGGCAGGATAAATGGGAGTTTGACTTGGGGTAAACAATTCTTAATCAAAAACCTTTAGTGTTCCCTTCTTGATAAGTTTTGGGGATTCCGTTTGGCCCTTCCCTTTCAATAAAATCATAATTCCTTGCACTTTGATTTTCGGAACTTTTGCGGCCCTCCGGGGAATTCTTCTTACCCTTCCCCTTGAACTTGGGATTAACCCTTAGCCGACAATCGGCTTTTTAGAATTTAAATTCCATCCCTTCTTTTAGATCCAAATTTGTTTTCAAATTCGCA
>JAHIAM010006890.1:0-58871 GCA_021605205.1 Aegilops longissima
TGGCTTGTAACACCGAGTAACTTTCCATATTTGTAACTCAACTCTTGCCATTTTCGGCATTGATATATGATATTCCCTCCGTGGTTGGGTTTTCTTCTTGTTGCATTTTGTCCATGTCATGCATTTTATATTATGTCATCATGTGCATCGCATTTGCATACGTGTTAGTCTCATGATTCGAGCATTTTTCCGTTGTCCGTTTTGCAATCCGGCACTCCTATCTCCCCGCGGTCCCTTTTACGTTTTTCCGTGTGCGGGTATTAAACCTTCTCGAAATGGACCGAGGTTTGTCTAGTGGCCTTGGTATAACACCGGAGACCACGGTCAAGTTTGGTCATTTGGAGCTCGTTTGGTACTCAGCAGTTAACACACTCTCATGAGCCTCTTTTAAGTTGCAGCCCAACACCCCTTCAAAACAGCCCAATAACCCATCTAAGTCACCTCCATGCTCTCCGTCGTTCGATCACGATCGTGTGGTAAAACTACACCTCATTTGGACTCTCTAGCTCCTCTATGCCTATTTAAGCAAACCTCCCAAATCCGGATCATTCCTAACCCTAGCAATTTTGCTCGCGCCGCCCGGACACGTCGGGCGGCGAGCAGACGCGCGTCCGCTTGCCGAAGCCCAGTCGTGGCATACGTCGCCGTCCAGCCTTGCCATGCGCCGCTTGGCCGCTGCCGGCGAGCCCAGGCAGCGCCGACCTCGAGCCAACGCCCGCCAGCCATGTTATAGCAGCGCCGCCGCCCGCGCCAGCCGCCTCCGCCGCCGCCTCCCGCCCGCCGCCAGCGCCGCCGCCGCCAGCGCTCCTCCCCAGCGCCCTTGCGCCTTGCCGTATGCGTCCGCCGCCCGTCTCTTGCAACCCCGCGTGCCCGGCGGGCGCGCCGCCCGCCCTCGGCGCCCGCTCCGCGCCTCCTCTCCCTGCGACCGGCCTCCCCGCCGTCGCCGATCGATCGCTCGGCCCGATCCAACCTCGGGAATCGCGTTGACTTCTTCCCTCCCTTTTTCCTTCTAAGTCTTTTGCATCATGTAATTTTGTGCAATTTTCATCATGCTATATCTTACATCCGTAGATCCATTTTTCGCGTATAATATGTCAAAATGTTCGTCTCGAAGAGTAGATCATTTCATTCCATTGCATCATTTTCATTTGAGCTCATCTTGATGCCCGAAATGCTGTTGGAAGAGTGCTATGTGCTGATAGTTTCTGATTTTTATCAAGTTGCACTTTTATTATTTTGCCATGATTAATATGTGCTCCCTATGAATTTGATTCCTACATGTGTTTTGTAAAATGCCATGTCATCTTTCCAGGGTGTATGCCATGTATTTTTGTGATCTATGTGGTGACTAGCACAAGCATGCAAAGTAGGTGTCCTAATGTTGCTGATTTCAGCCCTGTTTTAGCTGATTTTGATGCCATGTTTACTTGATGATACCAAGAGATCTATGCATATTTTGAGATACTTCAGTAAGGGTGTTTTGTAAAGCATGACTTGCTCTATCCATCCATGCCTTTGTTTGCAATTATGGGATGCCATAGCTTGAGTCAATCGAGCTCTACTTTTGCTATCAAATGTTTCCTGGCAGATTGTATACGTGTTATTCAATTTTGCCGAGGATGTTGTGGTTGACCCGTATATGCTATGTAATTGTTCTTGCCATGTATGTCTTCTATGTCATATCTTCTTTATGTATGTATGCTTAGTTTATCATTTGAGGCTCTGTAGTGAGTGCATTGAGCTTGTTAACATGCCATCTCGTTATCAGTTTTGACATGTCATGTTGCTGAATCTGTTAACAAGACTTTCAATATTGACATGAGTGTTACTATATTTTCTAGTCCTTTTTGGCTTATGGTCAGTAAGGGACTTTTGTTCTATGCTTTGAGTAGATTCATGCCATGCCTTGTTTTGCTATTTTAAGTTCCTGTAGCATGTAGTTTTGCTGCTCTGAACATTGCAACCTGATGCTGTTTTGCCATGTCCAGCCTGATTATTATTGCACTTTTGCCATGCTTGTTTGAACATGTTATGATGTGAACTAGCCGTAGCTCAGTGCTCATCTTTTGTCGAGCATCATGTGTAGATCACTGCCATGTGCTTTGTTGATACGTTTGGGTGCAGTAGCTTAATTAATTGTTGCTTGCTAAGTGGCATCATGCTGTTAATGGCAGATTTGCGCCATTCTTGTTTTGCTTGCCATTTGCAAACCGTGCATCCGATTCGGTGATCTTTATATCGATTTCAGCGAAATCATCTCATCTTTCAGTGGCATGCTTGGTTTGCCAAGTTGATGCCTGGTTCATCATTTACCTTCGGGCGCACATAAGCATTGCATATCTCATCATGCATATCATGTCATGTTTTGCATCATGTTGATTGTGCATTGCACGTGATTTATTGTGGTTCCTTTGTTTGTGTTGTTGCTTTGGGTAGAGTCGGAGGCGAGTGCGTGAGCGAGGAGCCTGTTGAGAAGCGTTTTGAGGATCAAGCTTTCGACAACTCGAGAACATTGCGAGCAAGATGACCATACCCTCGAAATCACTTCTATCTTTGCTATGCTAGTTGCTCGCTCTTTTGCTATGCCTATGCTGCGATGCCTACCACTTGCTATATCATGCCACCCATATTGCCATGTCAGCCCTAACCATCCTTTTCCTAGCAAACCGTTGATTGGCTATGTTACCGCTTTGCTCGGCCCTCTTATAAGCGTTGCTAGTTGCGGTGAAGCTGAAGTTTGTTCCTTGTTGGAACATGGATGTTGTTCCTTGTTGGAACATGTTTACTTGTTGGGGATATCACAATATATATCTGCTATAATTAATACATCTATATACTTGGTAAAGGGTGGAAGGCTCGGCCTTATGCAGTGTTTTGTTCCTCTTGCCACCTAGTTTCCGTCATACCGGTGTTATGTTCCTTGATTTTGCGTTCCTTACGGTTGGGTGATTTATGGACCCCCTTGACAGTTCGCTTTGAATAAGACTCCTCCGGCAAGGCCCAACATTGGTTTTACCATTTGCCACCTAAGCCTTTTCCCCGGGTTTCGCGAGCAGGGTCATCTTATTTTAAACCCCGGGCGGTGCTCCTTGACGTTGGTCCAAACTAAACCACGTCTTGGGACCATTCCTTAGCAACATGGATTCGTGTGCGGTTCTGTGCGCCGCGCTTATCCGGTGTGCCACGAGCGAGATATGTGCAGCTCCTATCGGGATTTGTCGGCACATCGGGTGGCTTTTGGTCTTGTTTTATTCTTGTCGAAATGTCTTGTAGTCCGGGATTCGAGATTGATCGGGTCTTCCGGTAGAAGAATAATCCCGTTGACCGTGAGAGCTTATAATGGGCTAAGTTGGGACACCCTGCGGGTAATATCTTTGAAAGCCGTGCCCTTGATTATAAGGCGAGATGGGAATTTGTTAATGTCGGTTGTAGAAAACCCAAAGTTGACCTCAATTAAAATACACATCAACGCGTGTGTAACCGTGATGGTCTCTTCTCGGTAGTCCGGGAAGTGAACACTGATGTTGGAGTTATGTCGGCGTAAGTAGTTCAGGATCACTTCTTGATCGCTACTAGTTTCCGCGACCGTGCCTTGCTTCTCTTCGCTCTCTCTTTTGCGAAGTAGCCACCATATATGCTAGTAAACTTGCTGCAGCTCCACTTTACTACTGTCCTTCCTATAAGCTTAAATAGTCTTGATCTCGCGGGTGTGAGATTCTGAGTCCCGTGACTCACGGATACTTCAAACACGGTTGCGAGTTCGATGAGGCCGGTCTGGTGATTCAACCGAGCTCAAGTGGGAGTTCGACGAGGCGTGGTGCGTTACTATGTCTTTTCAGATGATCGATGTAGTGGTGCCCGGTTGGGGACGATTCGAGGATCTGTGTAGCATTTGGGGTATCTTCTTTATTTTGGTTCCGTGAGTCGGACCTTGAGTGTACTCTGAATGATGGATGTTTATTTATGTCTTTGTGAAGTGGCATTTGTAAGCCAACTATGTATCTCTTTCCTTAATTATTACATGGGTTGTGTGAAGATTACCTCACTTGCGACATTGCTTTCAATGCGGTTATGCCTCTAAGTCGTGCCTCGACCGTGGGAGATATAGCGCATCAGGCGTTACAAGTTGGTAATCGAGCCTTCCCGACTTAAGGAGCCCCTACTTGATTGTTTCTGGCGTTGTTGAGTCTAGAATGGAAAATGTTTTGAGTCTTAGGATTATATATATCGGAGTAGGATTCTTTTACTTCCGGTCCTTAAATGCGCTCTGGTGAGGTATCTGACGTGAGTTTTGACTCTTCTCTCCTCAAATTTCACTAAAATTTTTTTAGGATCACGTGGGTATCTTGGAATCGTTCCGATGGTTTTGTGGCGAGAACATTGTTCTTGGTGCCTCGACATTTAGGGGTTGTGGCGGTGTCCGGGGAGTTGAGCTCCGGGTGTTGTCGTCACAATTTTATCGTTGCGATTGGAATACGAGTTTTGCCGACATGAAATCTCTTTTGTGCGAGTTGTTGGTGAGATAACCTGATAGCCCGATCTTGTGGCGAGTCTTGAGAATATTGCCATGACTTGCATAACGGATGTTTTTGAAGGTCGAGGTACCACGATTTCGAAGATTTCTTGGTTATGTGTTGTGGATGGATACAATTGGATCTAGGTATTGTTAGTTTGGGTGATATATTTTGTGTCCCTGTATCCCCAACACCAGTTGCATAACGAGAAAGTTTGGGAGTTTATAGGTGGGAATTCTAGTAGCTTACGGGATATTCTTTCCGACGGATGTATGATTTGAGATTGGGGTTCAGCGTCTAGTGGTCCGCCCATTCACGGTCGATTCTGATGGTGTGAGGCGTCTTAAAGAATCCTTGGCTATGCTGATTCGGGGCGTCTTGTTAGTCATTACGTGGCGTCCGCTATCGTCGTGTCCGTGTGGGCCCCACCACGAACACTGAGCGAAATCTCTATCATGTGTTTGTTCGGCTCATTCTAGAAGCCAACCTTTTGTTTCGGTTGTGATATTGAATTGTTTCTCGATCGGATGTTGTTTCCATATCTTTTTATAAGTGGCTTCTCACTTTATTGGGCGTGTGATGATTAACTTTGGAATTCATTCGTTCATTTGTTTGAATGTTTATTGTGAAGACTATATGTTGCAATTTCTATCCGTTGATTCTACTTATCATTTGTCTATCAAAGAACTAACGGATGTCACCCTCTCGAGATGGCTCCATAGCAGCGTACGAATCCGGATCGCAATGATGGGGATCGATCGAATCCTCCACCTCCACCTCCACCTCCGCCTCGGAGGCTGGCAAGCTATCATGGCAGCCACCAATGCCAATGCTCGAGATGATTTTGCAGCTCTTGCAAGAAGCGTACTCGAGGGCAAGGCAATCAAGGCAATCAAGGTCAAGGCAACCATCAGCCACGCTTTGCTACTCTCGGTCGGTTCCTCGCTAATCAGCGAAGTCTTTCGGTTTACGTGTTGAGGCAGCAGGCGGCTGATGATTGGTTAGTGGACATCTGCAAGCACTTTGGCTGTAGCAATGTCGGACACGAGGACTTTGTCAAGTTTGCATCGTTTCAACTCAAGGATCAAGCTGCTGAGTGGTTCCGACAATACAAAGATTCGAGAGGAGGTCGTGTCATTACAGGATGAGTTCGCCGTGATTTCCGAGCTCATCACATTCGAAAAGTGTTGTTGAGAGCAAGCGTGAGGAGTTCCGCAATCTCAAGCGGGCAACATGTGCATCTATCAATACAATATCCAGTTCGAGCTTCGCTTTCGTTTTGCTAAGCAAGGCGTGCACGATGAAAGGAGTATGATCTATCGATTCGGAGGTGAGTGCGAGAGAAGATCTGCAATTACCTCTTGTCTTTGTTTGAGCGGATAAGTATGATGATTTCTACAACATGGCTCTGAAGCAAGAAGCGGCTCAACTCAAATGCGAGGCTTCTAAGAGAGAATCGGGGATGCAGATTCAGTCCTCCTCGTCCTCTCAAGTGGCAGCCAAGCAACAAAGTTTACCTGCCCCTCCTCCGTTCCGTCGGCCTTACCGTGAGAAGAACTCGGTGGCCGTGGATCTTCCACCACCCAACCCAAGCTATCGAGAACAAGTCTAATTCTCAAGCTCCAAGGTCAAGTGCTCCTTACCACCGTCCGCTCTTTGAGGTCACTTGCAACAAGTGTCGTGAGAAGGGTCACTATCGAACAAGTGCTTCAACGAGGCGTCTTCGCCTCCTCCTCTGTGAAATCTTCAAGCAATGCGTTGGTCAAGCATAATCCAAAGTATGCCAAGGTCAATATGATGAATGCAGCTCAAGCGGAGGATTCTTGATGTGATCATGGGTAATCTTCTTGTTAATGATATTCTGCAAAAGTCTTATTTGATCTTTGGTGCATCGCATTGTTTCATGTCAAGATCGTTCTTTGCAAAGAATGATTTTTCTTGGTCTTACTGGATAAACCTTTGGGTGTTATTTCTCGGCAAAGTCAATGAGAGCCAACTCAATAGTTCATGATGTTTCTATCAAGATGGGCGATTATAGATTTCTTTCTAAACCAATTGTTCTTGGTGACTCGGATATTGATCTTATTCTCGGAATGGGTGGCTTTATCGGCTAAAGCTCGGCTTGATTGTGCTGCCGGAAATTCAATTGACTCATTCTTCTAATGATGTGATCATTTATGCCTCGTGATGAAACCATTGGTTGTTTTCTCTCAATGAGAGAGGCGAATTGAATGCCATCTCTCGATTCAATCGTTTGTGAGTACCAAGATGTCTTTCGGAAGAGCTTCGGGTATGCCTCCTCATCGGCCGATTGAGTTCGTTATCGATCTTGAGCACAGCCTTTGAACCCGTTGCAAGCGTCCATACAAGCTTGGACTGATGAGCTGAAGGAATTGAAGAAGCAGCTCGATGAACAAGGCGTCTGGGTTTGATCGGACGAGTTCATCTCCTTGGGGTTGTGGTGTTCTTTTGTCGAGAAGAAGGATGGCGCGGACCGACTTTCGTCGATTACCGTCCATTGAATAAGAAGACAATCAAGAACAAGTATCCACTTCCCAACATCAATGAGCTTTTCGAGCAACTCAAAGGTGCTCTGGTGTTCTCTAAGCTTGACCTTCGTATGGGGTATCATCAGTTAGCATTCGTGAACAAGATATTCCCAAGGCGGCATTGAACAAGCTTTGGTTCTTATGAATATCTTGTCATGTCTTTCGGCCTCGTCAATGCTCCTCCAACTTTCTCTCGGATGATGAACTTCATATTCAACCCTACACCAATGAATTCGTCTTGGTCTATCTTGATGATATTTTGGTCTTCTCCAAGAATAAGAAGGATCATGCCAAACATTTGCGATTGGTACTAGACAAGCTCGAGAGAGTACCAATTCTATCTAAGTTCTCCAAATGTGAATTTTGGCTTGATGAAGTGCTTTATCTTGGTCATATCATCTCTGCCAAAGGCATCGCTGTTGATCGAGAAGGTGTCCGCAATTGTGAATTGGGAACCTCCTCGAATGTCAAGCACTCCATGACTTTCTTGGTCTTGCAAGCTATTGCGAAGATTCGTTGAGAACTTCTCCAAGATTGCAAAGCCTCTTTCCAACCTTCTCGAAGCGGTGAAGTATATCGGTCTCCGAGTGTGGCGTTGCTTTCAATACCCTCAAAGAAACTTCGTCACAGCTCTGTTCGACTCCTCTGATGAATCCAAGCCATATGAAGTTTTACGTGATGCTTCTCTTCAAGGTCTCGGTCTTTGTGTTAATGCAAGAGAAAGAGTTGTGGCTTATACTTCTACTTGATTGAAGCCCAGCGAGAAGAACTACCCCTCACGATCTTGAGTTGGCGGCGATTGTCCATGCATTGATAGCGTGGAGACATCTCTTGTTGGGAAGGAAAGTGGACATTTTCACGATCACAAGAGTCTCAAGTACATCTTCACTCAGCCCAACCTCAACCTCGAGGCGGACTCGATGGGTGAAATGATTCAAGAGTACAACCCAAGTATTGAGTATACTCGGGCAAAGCCAATGTCATTCGAGATGCTTTGAGCGGGAAAGCTTCTTACTGCAGATCTAATCCTCAAGCCCTTTCGGCCGGATCTCTGTGAATCTTTCCATAAGCTGAATCTTCAAGTTGTTCCTCAAGGCTTTCTTGCCAACCTCATAGTCTCTCCTACTTTGGAAGATCAGATTCGTGAGGCTCAACCACGGATACCATGGTGAAGAAAGTGAAGCGTGGTATTGACAAGGGCATTTCAAGTACAAGTGCTTCGCGTTGATGACAAAGACACTTTGTTCTTTGAGGACGGATTGTGGTTCCTAAGGGTGATCTGCGAAAAGTCATTATGAGCGAGGCTCACAATTAGCTTCTATCCATTCATCACGGAAATGCGAAGATGTACCATGACCTCAAGCAGTCATATTGGTGGACTCGAATGAGGCGAAATTGCTCAATTCGTGAATGAGTGTGATGTCTGCGGAAGAGTGAAAGCAGAACACCAAAGACCAGCTGGTCTCCTTCAACCTCTTGCTATTCCTGAATGGAAGTTTGATCATATTGAAATGGACTTCGTGTGCGGCTTTCCAAAGTCCAAGCGTGGAAATGATGCTATCTTCGTTGTCATTGACAAGCTTACTAAAGTGGCTCATTTTCTTCCTATCAAAGAATCCATCACAGCAGCTCGGTTGGCGAGCTATACACCTCGAGGATTGTCTCCTTGCGGCATTCCTCAAGTGATCTCTTGAGACCGTGGCAGCATCTTTACCTCAAGTTTTGGGATTCTTTTGGAAGGCCATAGGCACCAACATTCGTTTCAGCACACTTTCCATCCTCAAACAAGTGGCCAAGTTGGCGAGTAAATCAAATCCTTGAAGATATGCTCGGGGCTTGTGTCATTTCTTCGGTATGAAGTGGGAAGATTGTCTTCCATATGCGAGTTCTCTTACAACAACAGCTTCCAAGCGAGTTCGGGCAAGGCCCCATTCGAAATTCTCTATGGCGAGAAAGTGCGTACTCCTCTCAATTAGTGCGAGGCGGTGAGCGCCAACTTCTTGGCAATGACTTGATCCTGAAGCGGAAGAAATGTGCCAAGTCATTCGTGAGAATCTCAAAGCAGCATAATCGCGCGGAAAACTATTATGATGATAAGCACCGTGATGTGGCTTTTGAAATCGGAGACCATGTCTACCTCGCGTCTCTCAATGAAAGGTACTCGTCAACCCGGTATCAAAGGAAGCTTGCCCCTAGATCGTGGGTCCTTTCAAGATCATTGGGAAAAGAAGCGATCTAGCCTATCAACGAGCTTCCATCCAACTTTGCAAGCGTGCGATGTGTTTCACGTGTCACAGCCATAAGTGCTTCAAGACTCTGAGCACTATCAACGAAGAGATTGACCTTCAAGAAGATCTCTCTTACCATGAGCACCCGTTGCTATTCTTGAAGAAACCGGCGCAAGACTGCAACAAGTCAATCAAATTCCTGAAAGTGAAGTGGTCACACCATTCCGACCGAGAAGCTACACGGGCGCGAGGATCACCTCCGTTCTGAGTATCAGGAGTTCTTTCGGTCCTAGATCTGGGGCGAGATCCTCTTGTAGTGGTGGAGTGTTGTAACACCGGAGTAACTTTCCATATTTGTAACTCCAACTCTTGCCATTTTCGGCATTGATATATGATATTCCCTCCGTGGTTGGGTTTTCTTCTTGTTGCATTTTGTCCATGTCATGCATTTTATATTATGTCATCATGTGCATCGCATTTGCATCGTGTTCTTCTCATGATTCGAGCATTTTCCGTTGTCCGTTTTGCAATCCGGCACTCCTATCTCCCCGGCGGTCCCTTTACGTTTTTCCATGTGCGGGTATTAAACCTTCTCGAAATGGACGAGGTTTGTCTAGTGGCCTTGGTATAACACCGGAGACCACGGTCAAGTTTGGTCATTTGGAGCTCGTTTGGTACTCAGCAGTTAACGCACTCTCGCAAAGGCCTCTTTTAAGTTGCAGCCCAACACCCCTTCAAAACAGCCCAATAACCCATCTAAGTCACCTCCATGCTCTCCGTCGTTCGATCACGATCGTGTGGCGAAAACTACACCTCATTTGGACTCTCCTAGCTCCCTCTATGCCTATTTAAGCAAACCTCCCAATCCGGATCATTCCTTTAACCCTAGCAGTTTTGCTCCTCGCGCCGCCCGGACACGTCGAGGCGAGCAGACGCGTCCGCCCGCCCGCCCGACCAATCGTGGGCGCCACGTCGCCCCCTTAGCGCCGCTACCGCTCGCCGCCCCTTGAGCCGGCCCATGAAGCCCGTAAACCCTCGCCAATGCCGCCGCCAGCGCCCTGCAGCGCCCGCCGCGCCGCCTCCCCGCCGCCGCCGCCTCGCGCCGCCGGTCGCCGCCGCCAACGGCCCTCCTCCCTTGCCATGCGCCCGCCCGATGCCGCACCCGCCGCCCTGCGCGCTGCCGCCCGCCGCCCTCGCGCCCGCTCGCGCCTCCTCTCCCTCCGGCGACCTCGGCCGCCGCCGTCGCCGATCCGGTCGCTCCGGCCCGATCCAACCTCGGGAATCGCGCGTTGACTTCTTCCCCTCCCCCTTTTTCCTTCTAAGTCTTTTGCATCTGTGTAATTTTGTGCAATTTTCATCATGCTATATCTTCGCATCCGTAGATCCATTTTTAGCGTATAATATGTCAAAATGTTCGTCTCGAAGAGTAGATCATTTCATTCCATTGCATCATTTTCATTTGAGCTCATCTTGATGCCCGAAATGCTGTTGGAAGAGTGCAATGTGCTGATAGTTTCTGATTTTTATCAGAAGTTGCACTTTTGTTATTTTTGCCATGATTAATATGTGCTCCCTATGAATTTGATTCCTACATGTGTTTTGTAAAATGCCATGTCATCTTTCCAGGGGTGTATGCCATGTAATTTTGTGATCTATGTGGTGACTAGCACAGGCATGCAAAGTAGGTGTCCCAATGTTGCTGATTTCAGCCCTGTTTTAGCTGATTTTGATGCCATGTTTACTTGATGATACCAAGAGATCTATGCATATTTTGAGATACTTCAGTAAGGGTGTTTTGTAAAGCATGACTTGCTCTATCCATCCATGCCTTTGTTTGAAATTATGGGATGCCATAGCTTGAGTCAATCGAGCTCTACTTTTGCTATCAAATGTTTCCTGGCAGATTGTATCGTGTTATTCAATTTTGCCTAGGATGTTGTAGTTGACCATATATGCTATGTAATTGTTCTTGCCATGTATGTCTTCTATGTCATGTCTTCTTGATGTATGTATGCTTAGTTTATCATTTGAGGCTCTGTAGTGAGTGCATTGAGCTTGTTAACATGCCATCTCGTTATCAGTTTTTGACATGTCTTGTTGCTGAATCTGTTAACAAGACTTTCAATATTGCCATGAGTGTTACTATATTTTCTAGTCCTTTTTGGCTTATGGTCAGTAAGGGACTTTTGTTCTAGACTTTGAGTAGATTCATGCCATGCCTTGTTTTGCTATTTTAAGTTCCTGTAGCATGTAGTTTTGCTGCTCTGAACATTGCAACCTGATGCTGTTTTTGCCATGTCCAGCCTGATTATTATTGCACTTTTGCCATGCTTGTTTGAGCATGTTATGATGTGAACTAGCCGTAGCTCAGTGCTCATCTTTTGTCGAGCATCATGTGTAGATCACTGCCATGTGCTTTGTTGATACGTTTGGGTGCAGTAGCAATTAATTGTTGCTTGCTAAGTGGCATCATGCTGTTAATGACAGATTTCGCCATTCTTGTTTTGCTTGCCATTTGCAAACCGTGCATCCGATTCGGTGATCTTTATATCGATTTCAGCGAAATCATCTCATCTTTCAATGGCATGCTTGGTTTGCCAAGTTGATGCCTGGTTCATCATTACCTTCGGGCGCACATAAGCATTGCATATCTCATCATGCATATCATGCCATGTTTTGCATCATGTTGATTGTGCATTACACGTGATTTATTGTGGTTCCTTTGTTTGTGTTGTTGCTTTGGGTAGAGTCGGAGGCGAGTGCGTGAGCGAGGAGCCTGTTGAGAGCGTTTTAGAGGATCAAGCTTTCGACAACTCGAGAACATTGCGAGCAAGATGATCATACCCTCGAAATCACTTCTATCTTTGCTATGCTAGTTGCTCGCTCTTTTGCTATGCCTATGCTGCGATGCCTACCACTTGCTATATCATGCCACCCATATTGCCATGTCAGCCCTAACCATCCTTTTCCTAGCAAACCGTTGATTGGCTATGTTACCGCTTTGCTCAGCCCTCTTATAGCGTTGCTAGTTGCGAGTGAAGCTGAAGTTTGTTCCTTGTTGGAACATGGAGATGTTGTTCCTTGTTGGAACATGTTTTACTTGTTGGGGATATCACAATATATATCTGCTATAATTAATACATCTATATACTTGGTAAAGGGTGGAAGGCTCGGCCTTATGCAGTGTTTTGTTCCCTCTTGCCACCCTAGTTTCCGTCATACGGTGTTATGTTCCTTGATTTTGCGTTCCTTACGGTTGGGTGATTTATGGGACCCCTTGACAGTTCGCTTTGAATAAGACTCCTCCAGCAAGGCCCAACATTGGTTTTACCATTTGCCACCTAAGCCTTTTCCCCGGGTTTTGCGAGCCGAGGTCATCTTATTTTAAACCCCGGGCGGTGCTCCTTGACGTTGGTCCAAACTAGAACACCGTCTTGGGACCATTCCTTGGCAACATGGATTACGTCGGTTCTGTGCGCGCCGCTTATCGGTGTGCCACGAGAGCGAGATATGTGCAGCTCCTATCGGGATTTGTCGGCACATTCGGGTGGCTTTCTGGTCTTGTTTTATTCTGTCGAAATGTCTTGTAGTCCGGGATTCGAGATTGATCGGGTCTTCCGGTAGAAGAATAATCCCGTTGACCGTGAGAGCTTATAATGGGCTAAGTTAGGACACCCTGCGGGGTAATATCTTTCGAAAGCCGTGCCGCGGTTATGAGGCAGATGGGAATTTGTTAATGTCGGTTGTAGAAAACCCAAAGTTGACCTCAATTAAAATACACATCAACGCGTGTGTAACGTGATGGTCTCTTCTCGGTGGTCGGGAAGTGAACACGATGTTGGAGTTATGTCGGCGTAAGTAGTTCGGGATCACTTCTTGATCGCTACTAGTTTCACGACCGCGCCTTGCTTCTCTTCTCGCTCTCTTTTGCGAAGTAGCCACCATTTATGCTAGTAAACTTGCTGCAGCTCCACTTTACTACTGTCCTTCCTATAAGCTTAAATAGTCTTGATCTCGCGGGTGTGAGATTCTGAGTCCCGTGACTCACAGATACTTCAAAACGAGTTGCAGGTTCCGATGAGGCGGTGCAGGTGATTCAACCGAGCTCAAGTGGGAGTTCGACGAGGCGTGGTCGTTACTATGTGTCTTTTCGGATGATCGATAGTGGTGCCCGGTTGGGGCGATTCGGGATCTGTGTAACATTTGGGGTATCTTCTTTATTTTGGTTCCGTAGTGGGACCTTGAGTGTACTCTGAATGATGGATGTTTATTTATGTCTTGTGTGAAGTGGCATTTGTAAGCCAACTATGTACCTCTTTCCTTAATTATTACATGGGTTGTGTGAAGATTACCTCACTTGCGACATTGCTTTCAATGCGGTTATGCCTCTAAGTCGTGCCTCGACACGTGGGAGATGTAGCCGCATCGGAGGCGTTACATGGCTGTCCCACGGTCGTGAAAGTGGTAATTTAGTGCATGGCTGGAGGAGGATCCATGCGGTAGGCGTGTCCACTGTTTTCATTACGAAGAAAAAAATGATTACAGCAAAGCGTTTCCACTCTTCTGACGGAGGAGTGCGAACACGGCAGCCACTTGAACATACGGTGCTCCTACTACTAGGCATGTGCAATGGTTCATCGTCGATTACTACACAATCTTGTTGCTAGTGTAGTAAGATATGGCGATAACAAATGATGTTGTCGCATGTCAACTACTCCTATATGTAACATAGTTCCACTTTTCATTTGTCCATTCGAGAATGAATGGCGAGATCAATGTTATGAACTAGGTCCACGGCGCGGAGAATGCGGTGCTACGATACTCCACGAAACATGAACCATATGAAGCACATCCTATAGTGTTAGGCGGTGTGTATGAAGGGTGCGGGATGGGAGCAAAGTTCCTTCTCGACCCACTTTTGGGTCTTTGGCGAGTGCATGAAGGGTGCATGAGTCCACACTAGTAGGTTGACAAAAATACGAAGAGGAAACAACTATATTGAGATGAGAATGCAACCAAACACACCCTGCGCTTTGTGCTCACGATGTGACTGATCTGCACCGTCTGAGTTTGATCCAACGGTCATGTTGCGCCAAGACATGGACATGCCCATGCGAGAGGCGCCTAAACACTACGAAGTCCCTCTTGCTTCTCGAGGCGCCGGCGTTGGTGATGCGGGTGCAAGCCGCCCATGAGCCGCTCACCGGTCGCGGGGGCCAGCTCGTCAAAAGCGGCGTCAATAGCACGAATGGATTCGGTGGCGGAGCCACGAAAGATTAAGCCCGCAACAGCGATGGCAGCGCGCAACCCCTCCTTGTCCAGCTCAGCCCCCCACCATCGCGAGCGGCTCAGCTCCTCGGAGATATAGGTGAAGAAGAGACCCGGTCGAGGAAGCGGCGGCTCGTTGAAGTCGACCGGGTGGTAGAAGCAGGGTTTAGCCGGCGGCCGACATCGTCGCGGCGGCACGACGGTAGGCATCGCGCCGCCAGCAACACGTCGCGTGGCAACGGTTCACCAAGTGGTGGCGATCTGGACCTCGTCACGATCGGCCGCTCGCGCTCGGCCGGCTCCCCAGCGGCCTATCGTATCTCCGCTTTACTGCAAGCGCCGCCCGGCGCCTCGAGCATCTTTGTGGTGGGCGCGGCCGCTTTTGAAGCTCCGTGAACTCCCGCACATAGCGGAGGAGCATGGCACTCCTCTCCTCCTTGAGCTCACGGGCTCCGTCCTTAATACTGAGCTCGGTGTAACACCACGGATGTAAACTTCCCTTTTGGGCAATATATCATTTGACCTCATCCTATTTCTTGTGAGTTTTGTCATGCTTGGCTTCATGTTGTTTGGTTATGTGGGTTTTGCTCTTTTCTTGTTTTGCTCCTTTTACCATATTGCATTTGTGCCTCTTGTCATCTTGCATTCCCTTCTTATCATGTGGTTGTGTTGTTCTCTTACATGTCATGTGGTTGCATGTGCCATTCTTATTTGCATTACCATCTCCTCCTTCCCTCTACTTCTTTCCTTTTCAAGGGCTATATTTTTTCCTTTCTCAATTAATGCTCATCTTCTCCTGCAAATCTTGCTCTTTGCACTAAACCTCTCTGTAATAGATCTCCTCATTTGAAGTTGTTATGGTCAGGTTCAAAAATGGCACAAGTTTGAAATATTTCCAAACTTGTCTTATTTTCTACCTCTAAAAATGCCCATTACAATTTATTAAAATTGTGGAGAATTCCAGGAGTGTGGGGATATTTTCCTTTCTCTCCAACTCTTTTCATTTCTTTCTGTTCTTTCTTTTCTCTTCCTTTTGATTTTAAAGGAAAAGAAAAGAAGGCAGCGGCAGTGATGGCAGCCAGTGAGTCCCTCTACAGGCTCCGGCCTCCCAAGCCGGCCCAGCTCCCCTCAGCCCGCGGCCCGGAGAAGCGCGCCAGCCGCCCGTTTCCCTCTCCTGCCTTGCGCACCCATCTCCGCGTACCCCGCTAGCTCCGTCCCGTGGGCCGCCGGTCCCGCTGGCAGCGTCGGTCTTTGTACACCTCACCCGCCTTTCCCTCTCCTCCCGCCGTCGCCATGGGGACCCGAGCGCGAGGGCGTGAGCTCGACCTCGTCGCCCTAGCCCCTACTTATCCCTCTCCGCGTCAGCGAACCCTAGGGTTTCCCTCTCCCTCTACGCCGCCGCCGCGGTAAAGAGAACCACCGATTCGCGCCCGCTCCGTCCGGCGCGCATCCGAGCGCGCCTGCGTCGCGGCGTGCTCTCCGGCCACCCCAACCCTGCGGCCCGTGTCTATCTTCTTCCTCGTCATCGACTTCGTCCACGGCGTCGACTACTGATTGCCGGATCGCCAAGTTCGCGGCGCCCACCTTACATCTTCTTCTCGGTCAGCTTCGGCGAAGTCGAGCTCTCGTGGCCTCGCCGTCAGCCGTCTCCGTCGAATCCGTCGCGTCCTAGGGTGAGCTGGGTAGCGCTCCTCCCTCTCCCATCCGTCCGTGCCTTGTAAGGCGCCCGTGGGCGAGTTCAGTCCGATGTCTTTGCCGCGCTTTCGGCGTGCTCCGGCGTGTTTGTAGTTTTGGGTTGAGTGGTTTGGGCGGCGTGGTTGCCGCGATTCCGCTCGGGTTCGTCCCTTCAGCGCTTCCGTAGTGTCCTCCTTGCGCACCTAGTTTGATCGAGGTGCGAGCGCCGTAGCCGCTTGATTTGCCTCTTGGGTCGTCGTCCGTCTCTGTTCTTAGGTCGGCCTGGTAGTTGGTCAAGTGGGGCGTCCTGATCCTACCGACTCCCTAACCTAGCCGAGCTGGTTTGACCCGCTCTCTCACCATGGCGACACAGGTTCGAACGGTAGCGCCTCCCCCTTTTAATTTCTGTTTTCGCTCGTTCTTGGTTCGTATCTGCAGCGGTAGAAGTAGTTAAGGGCAGGCCCTTCTCTGTCGATCGCCGCCGCCTAGCCAGATGGTAGCGAGGGCGGGTTTCAACAGGGAGACAGGTTCGATTCCCCAGGGTGGTTTCTTCCCCTTTTAAACCCACTTAGCCCTTGTCTCTGTAATGATGAGGCCTGTGTCGACCTCTCGGCGCCTCCCCCTATGCATATTTTTTCCTTACCCACGTTTCCATTTCTGGTTTGTTCCTTGTCTGTTTAGGCAAGTCCATTTCTGGACATTTCCAAATCTGGAATTTGCCATTTCATTAACTTCCATTTTAGGCAGGTTTTGACTTAGGGTTTTGTGATGATTTCTCTCTGGTAACCCTAACATATTATATATGTTTTGGGGTGAAAAATCCCACCAACTCAGTGGTGGCATTAGTTTCTGCATTTGAGCAAGTTTATGATCATGTCTTTTTGCATCATGTTTATGTATTTGTCTTTCATGGGCATATTTATTTGATTTGTGCTATGAGGTAGTGTTGCACACGTGCATGGCTTTGTTCATCATGCTGTTATGTAGGTTTCTCACCCTTCTTGTTTTGCCGCCATATCCAACCCGTGCATCCGTTTCGGTGATCTCTATATCGATTTCTACGAAATCATCTCATCTTTCGAAGGCATGCTTGGTTTGCCAAGATGATGCCAGTTTTCCATTACCTTCGGGCCTTTTATCGCTTTGCATATCACATCCCATATTCATGTCATGTTTTGCATCATGTTGATTGTGCATTGCACCGTGATTTATTGTGGATCCTTTATGCGTGTTGTTGCTTTGGGTAGGAGGGAGGCAATGCGTGAGCGAGGAACCTGTTGAGAAACGCTTTCGAGGATCAAGCTTTCGACAACTCGAGAACATTGCGGCAAGATGACCATACCCTCGAAATCACTTCTATCTTTGCTATGCTAGTTGCTCGCTCTTTTGCTATGCCTATCTGCGATGCCTACCACTTGCTATATCATGCCACCCATTTTGCCATGTCAGCCCTAACCATCCTTTCCTAGCAAACCGTTGATTGGCTATGTTCTTTGCTTTGCTCAGCCCTCTTATAAGCGTTGCTAGTTGCGAGTGAAGCTGAAGTTTGTTCCTTGTTGGAACATGGAGATGTTGTTCCTTATTGGAACATGTTTACTTGTTGGGGATATCACAATATATATCTGCTATAATTTAATACATCTATATATTTGGTAAAGGGTGGAAGGCTCGGCCTTATGCAGTGTTTTGTTCCTCTTGCCACCTAGTTTCCGTCATACGGTGTTATGTTCCTTGATTTTGCGTTCCTTACGGTTGGGTGATTTATGGGACCCCCTTGACGTTCGCTTTGAATAAGACTCGTCCGCAAGGCCCAACATTGGTTTTACCATTTGCCACCTAAGCCTTTTCCCCGGGTTTTCGCGAGCAGGGTCATCTTATTTAAACCCCGGGCCAATGCTCCTCGAGTGTTGGTCCAAACTAAACCACTTGCGGTGCCACCACGAGGCAACAGGGCATCTTGGTTGCCGTCGTAGTGTTCATCCGGATGTGCCACGAGAGCGAGATATGTGCAGCTCCTATCGGGATTTGTCGGCTGGCAGGTGGCTTCTTTGGTCTTGTTTTATTCTGTCGAAATGTCTTGTAGTCAGGATTCGAGATTGATCGGGTCTTCGGTAGAAGAATAATCCCGTTGACCGTGAGAGCTTATAATGGGCTAAGTTGGGACACCCTGCGGTAATATCTTTGAAAGCCGTGCCCATGATTTATGAGGCAGATGGGAATTTGTTAATGTCGGTTGTAGAAAACCCAAAGTTGACCTCAAATAAAATACACATCAACGCGTGTGTAACCGTGATGGTCTCTTCTCGGCGGTCAGGAAGTGAACACTGATGTTGGAGTTATGTCGGCGTAAGTAGTTCAGGATCACTTCTTGATCAATACTAGTTTCACGACCGTGCTTTGCTTCTCTTCTCGCTCTCTTTTGCGAAATAGCCACCATATATGCTGAGTAAACACTGCAGCTCCACTTTACTACCTGTCCTTCCTATAAGCTTAAATAGTCTTGATCTCGCGGGTGTGAGATTCTTTGAGTCCCGTGACTCACGAGATACTTCAAAACAGTTGCGAGTTCCGGCGATGCGGTGCAGATGATTCCACGAGCTCAAGTGGGAGTTCGACGAGAGCGTGGGCGTTACTATGTGTCTTTCGGATGATCGATAGTGGTGCCCGGTTGGGGCGATTAGAGGATCTGTGTAGCATTTGGGGTATCTTCTTTTATTTTGGTTCCGTGGTCGGACCTTGAGTGTACTCTGAATGATGGATGTTTATTTATGTCTTGTGTGAAGTGGCATTGTAAGCCAACTATGTATCTTTCCTTAATTATTACATGGGTTGTGTGAAGATTACCTCACTTGCGACATTGCTTTCAATGCGGTTATGCCTCTAAGTCGTGCCTCGACACGTGGGAGATATAGCCGCATCGGGGGCGTTACAAGTTGGTAATCAGAGCCTTCCCCGACTTAGGAGCCCCCTACTTGATTGTTTGCTGACGTTGTTGAGTCTAGAATGGAAAATGTTTTGAGTCTTAGGATTATATATATCGGATAGGATTCTTTTACTTCAGCCCTTAAATCGCTCTGGTGAGGTATCTGACGTAGAGTTTGACTCTTCTCTTCTCAAATTTCACTAAATTTTTTTTAGGATCACGTGGGTATCTTGGAATCGTTCGATGGTTTTGTGGCGAGAACATTGTTCTTGGTGCCTCGACATTTAGGGGTTGTGGCGGTGTCCGGGGAGTTGAGCTCAGGGTGTTGTCGTCACAATTTTATCGTTGCAGATTACGGAATACACGAGTTTTGCCGACATCGAAATCTCTTTTGTGCAGTTGTTGGTGAGATAACCTGATAGCCCGATCTTGTGGCGAGTCTGGGAATTGCCATGACTTGCATAACGGATGTTTTTGAAGGTCGAGTACCACGATTTCGAGGATTTCTTGGTTATGTGTTGACGGATGGATCTGGTGGATCTAGGTATTGTTAGTTTGGGTGATATATTTTGTGTCCCTGTATCCCCAACACCAGATTGCATAACGAGAAAGTTTGGGAGTTTATAGGTGGGAATTCTAGTAGCTTACGGGATATTCTTTCCGACGGATGTATGATTTGAGATTGGGGTTCAACGTCTAGTGGTCCGCCCATTCACGGTCGATTCTGATGGTCATGAGATGTCTTAAAGAATCCTTGGCTATGTTGATTCGGGGCGTCTTGTTAGTCATTCGTGGCGTCCGCTATCGTCGTGTGTGGGCCCCACGACGAACACTTTGGCGAAATCTCTATCATGTGTTTGTTCGGCTCATTCTAGAAGCCAATCTTTGTTTTCAATTGTGATATTGATTGTTTTGAGACAGATGTTGTTTCCATATCTTTATCTAAGTGGCTTCTCACCTTAATGGGCGTGTGATGATTAACTTTGGAATTCATTCGTTCATTCTTGTTGAATGTTTATTGTGAAGACTATATGTTGCAATTTCTATCCGTTGATTCTACTTATCTATTTGTCTATCAAAGGACTAACGGATGTCACCCTCTCGAGGATGGCTCCATAGCAGCGTACGAATCCGGATCGAAATGATGGGGATCGGTCGAACCCTCCACCTCCACCTCCACCTCCGCCTCCGGAGGCACGGCAAGCTATCATGGCAGCCACCAATGCCAATGCTCGAGATGATTTTGCAGCTCTTGCAAGAAGCGTACTCGAGGGCAAGGCAATCAAGGCAATCACGGCAATCAAGGTCAAGGCAACAATCAGCCACACTTTGCTACTCTCGGTCGGTTCCTCGCTAATCGGCGAAGTCTTTCGGTTTACGTGTTGAGGCCACGAGCGCTGACGATTGGTTAGTGGACATCTGCAAGCACTTTGGTGTAGCAATGTCGGACACGAGGACTTTGTCAAGTTTGCATCGTTTCAACTCAAGGATCAAGCTGCTGAGTGGTACCGACAATACAAAGATTCGAGAGGAGGTCGTGTCATTACAGGATGAGTTCGCCGTGATTTCGAGCTCATCACATTCGAAGAGTGTTGTTGAGAGCAAGCGTGAGGAGTTCCGCAATCTCAAGCAGGGCAACATGTCGTCTATCAATACAATATCCAGTTCGAAGCTTCGCTTCGTTTTGCTAAGCAAGATGTACGATGAAAGGAGTATGATCTATCGGTTCGGAGGTGGTGCGAGAGAAGATCTGCAATTACCTCTTGTCTGTTTGAGCGAGATAAGTATGATGATTTCTACAACATGGCTCTCGAAGCAAGAAGCTGCACAACTCAAATCGAGGCTTCTAAGAAGAATCGAGGATGCGATTCAGTCCTCCTCGTCCTCTCAAGTGGCAGCCAAGCGGCGAAGTTTTACTGCCCCTCCTCCGTTCCGTCGGCCTTACCGGCGAAGAACTCAGGTGGCCTTGGATCTTCCACCCACCCAACCCAAGCTATCAGAACAAGTCTAATTCTCAAGCTCCAAGGTCAAGTGCTCCTTACCACCGTCCGCTCTCGAGGTCACTTGCAACAAGTGTCGTGAAGGGTCACTATCTTGAACAAGTGCTTCAACAGGCGTCTTCCGCCTCCTCCTCTGTGAAATCTTCCGGCAATGCGGTGGTCAAGCATAATCCAAAGTATGCCAAGGTCAATATGATGAATGCAGCTCAAGCGGAGGATTCTTGAGATGTGCTAATGGGTAATCTCTCGATTAATGATATTCTGCTAAAGTCTTATTTGATCTTGGTGCATCGCTTTCTTTCATTTGAGACCTTTTGTTGCCAAGCATGAATTTGTGAGCGGAAAGATTCCTATTCCGTTGAAGATTGTGTCCCGGGCAAGCAAATGACATCTAATGTTTGCGTCCGGATGTTTCTATCAAGATGGGTGATTATAGATTTCTTTCTAAACCAGTTGTTCTCGGTGATTCGGATATTGATCTTATTCTCGGAATGGGTGGCTTTATCGGCACAAAGCTCGGCTTGATTGTGCTGCGGGGAAATTCAATTGACTCATTCTTCTAATGATGTGATCATCTATGCCTCCGTGATGAAACCATTGGTTGTTTTCTCTCAATGAGAAAGGCGAACTGAATGCCATCTCTCGATTCGATCGTTTGTGAGTACCAAGATGTCTTTCGGAAGAGCTTCGGGTATGCCTCCTCATCGGCGATTGAGTTCGTTATCGATCTTGAGCACGGCTTGAACCCGTTGCAAGCGTCCATATAAGCTTGGACTGATGAGCTGAAGGAATTGAAGAAGCATTTCGATGAACAAGGCGTCTGGGTTTGATCGGACGAGTTCATCTCCTTGGGGTTGTGGTGTTCTTTTGTCGGAAAAAGGATGGCGCGGACCGACTTTGCGTCGATTACCGTCCATTGAATAAGAAGACAATCAAGAACAAGTATCCACTTCCCAACATCAATGAGCTTTTCGAGCAACTCAAAGGTGCTACGGTGTTCTCTAAGCTTGACCTTCGTATGGGGTATCATCAGTTCGCATTACGTGAACAAGATATTCCCAAGGCGGCATTGAGAACAAGCTTTGGTTCTTATGAATATCTTGTCATGTCTTTCGGCCTCGTCAATGCTCCTCCAACTTTCTCTCGGATGATGAACTTCATATTCAATCCTTACACCAATGAATTCGTCTTGGTCTATCTTGATGATATTTTGGTCTTCTCCAAGAATAAGAAGGATCATGCCAAACATTTGCGATTGGTGCTAGACAAGCTCGAGTATCAATTCTATCTGAAGTTCTCCAAATGTGAATTTTGGCTTGATGAAGTGCTTTATCTTGGTCATATCATCTCTGCCAAGGGCATCGCTGTTGATCCGGAGAAGGTGTCGCAATTGTGAATTGGGAACCTCCTCGAATGTCAAGCAGCTCCATGATTTTCTTGGTCTTGCAAGCTATTGCGAAGATTAGTTGAGAACTTCTCCAAGATTGCAAAGCCTCTTTCCAACCTCCTCGAAGCATGTGAAGTATATACGGTCTCCCGAGTGTGGCGTTGCTTTCAATACCCTCAAAGAAACTCGTCACAGCTCTGTTACGACTCCTCTGATGAATCCAAGCCATATGAAGTTTTACTGTGATGCTTCTCTTCAAGGTCTCGGTCTTTGTGTTAATGCAAGAGAAGAGAGTTGTGGCTTATACCTCTCTTGATTGAAGCCCAGCGAGAAGAACTACCCCTCACGATCTTGAGTTGGCGGCGTTGTCCATGCATTGATTACGTGGAGACATCTCTTGTTGGGAAGGAAAGTGGACATTTTCACTTGATCACAAGAGTCTCAAGTACATCTTCACTCAGCCTAACCTCAACCTCGAGCGAGACTCGATGGGTGAAATGATTCAAGAGTACAACCCAAGTATTGAGTATACTCGGGCAAAGCCAATGTCATTCAGATGCTTTGAGCGGGAAAGCTTCTTTGCAGTCTAATCCTCAAGCCCTTTCAGCGGATCTCTGTGAATCTTTCATAAGCTGAATCTTCAAGTTGTTCCTCAAGGCTTTCTTGCCAACCTCATAGTCTCTCCTACTTTGGAAGATCAGATTAGTGAGGCTCAACACGGATGCCATGGTGAAAAAGGTGAAGCGTGGTATCGACAAGGGCATTTCAAGTACAAGTGCTTCCACGTTGATGACAAAGACACTCTGTTCTTTGAGGACGGATTATGGTTCCTAAGGGTGATCGAGAAAAGTCATTATGAGCGAGGCTCACAATTCGCTTCTATCCATTCATCACGGAAATGCGAAGATGTACCATGACCTCAAGCAGTCATATTGGTGGACTCGAATGAGGCGAAATTGCTCAATTCGTGAATGAATGTGATGTATGCGGAAGAGTGAAAGCGAGAACACCAAAGACCAGCTGGTCTCCTCCAACCTCTTGCTATTCCTGAATGGAAGTTTGATCATATTGAAATGGACTTCGTGTTGGCTTTCCAAAGTCAAGCGTGGAAATGATGCTATCTTCGTTGTCATTGACAAGCTTACTAAAGTGGCTCATTTTCTTCCTATCAAAGAATCCATCACAGCAGCTCGGTTAGCGAGCTATACACCTCGAGATTGTCTCTTTGCGGCATTCCTCAAGTGATCTCTTGAGACCGTGGCAGCATATTTACCTCCAAGTTGGGATTCTTTTGAAGGCCATAGGCACCAACATTCGTTTCAGCACAGCTTTCCATCCTCAAACAAGTGGCCAAGTCGGCGAGTTAATCAAATTCTTGAAGATATGCTCGGGGCTTGTGTCATTTCCTTCGGTATGAAGTGGGAAGATTGTCTTCCATATGCGAGTTCTCTTACAACAACAGCTTCCAGCGAGTTGGGCAAGGCCCATTAGAAATTCTCTATGGCGAAAGTGCGTACTCCTCTCAATTAGTGCAGGGCGGTGAGCGTAACTTCTTGGCAATGACTTGATCCTGAAGCGGAAGAAATGTGCAAGGTCATTGGTGAGAATCTCAAAGCCAGCATAATCGCGCCGGAAAACTATTATGATGATAAGCACCGTGATGTGGCTTTTGAAATTGGAGACCATGTCTACCTCGCGTCTCTCAATGAAAGGTACTCGTAAACCCGGTATCAAGGAAGCTTGCCCCTAGATCGTGGGTCCTTTCAAGATCATTGGGAAAAGCGATCTAGCCTATCAACGAGCTTCCATCCAACTTTGCAAGCGTGCGATGTGTTTCACGTGTCACAACCATAAGTGCTTCAAGACTCTGAGCACTATCAACCGAAGAGATTGACCTTCAAGAAGATCTCTCTTATCATGAGCACCCGTTGCTATTCTTGAAGAAACCGGCGCCAAGACTGCAACAAGTCAATCAAATTCCTGAAAGTGAAGTGGTCACACCATTCCGACCGAGAAGCTACACAGGGCGTGAGGATCACCTCCGTTCTGAGTATCAGGAGTTCTTTCGGTCCTAGATCTCGGGGCGAGATCCTCTTGTAGTGGTGGAGTGTTGTAACACCCTGGATGTAAACTTCCCCTTTTGGGCAATATATCATTTTGACCTCATCCTATTTCTTGTGAGTTTTGTCATGCTTGGCTTCATGTTGTTTGGTTATGTGGGTTTTGCTCTTTTCTTGTTTTGCTCCTTTTACCATATTGCATTTGTGCCTCTTGTCATCTTGCATTCCCTTCTTATCATGTGGTTGTGTTGTTCTCTTACATGTCATGTGGTTGCATGTGCCATTCTTATTTGCATTACCATCTCCTCCTTCCCTCTACTTCTTTCCTTTTCAAGGGCTATATTTTTTCCTTTCTCAATTAATGCTCATCTTATCCCTGCAAATCTTGCTCTTTGCACTAAACCTCTCTGCCAATAGATCTCCTCATTTGAAGTTGTTATGGTCAGGTTCAAAAATGGCACAAGTTTGAAATATTTCCAAACTTGTCTTATCTTTCTACCTCTAAAAATGCCCATTACAATTTATTAAAATTGTGGAGAATTCCAGGAGTGTGGGGATATTTTCCTTTCTCTCCAACTCTTTTCATTTCTTTCTGTTCTTTCTTTTCTCTTCCTTTTGATTTTAAAAAGGGAAAAGAAAGAAAGCGGCAGCAGCGATGGCAGCCAGTGAGTCCCTCTCACAGGCTCGGCCTCCCAAGCCGGCCCAGCTCCCCTCAGCCCATGGCCCGGAGAGCGCGCCAGCCCGCCGTTTCCCTCTCCTGCCTTGGCGCACCCATCTCCGCGTACCCCGCTAGCTCCGTCCGTGGGCGCGCCCGGTCCCTTTGGCGGCGTCGGTCTGTGCACCTCACCGCCTTTCCCTCTCCTCCCGCCGTCGCCATGGGGACCCCGAGCACGAGGGAGCGTGAGCTCGACCTCGTCGCCCTAGCCCCCTACTTATCCCCTCTCCGCGTCCAACCGAACCCTAGGGTTTCCCTCTCCCTCTCGCCGCCACCGCCAGGTAAGAGAACCACCCGATTCGCCGCCCCGCTCCGTCCCGAGCGCATCTGAGAGCGCGCCTCGTCGCCGGCGTGCTCTCCGGCCACCCCAACCCTGCGGCCCGTGTCTATCTTCTTCCTCGTCATCGACTTCGTCCACGGCGTCGACTCTGATTGCCGGATCGCCAAGTTCGCGGCGCCCTGCTTACATCTTCTTCTCGGTCGACTTCTCGGCGAAGTTCGAGCTCGTGGCCTCGCCGTCGGCCCGTCTCCGTCGAATCCGTCGCGTCCTAGGGTGAGCTGGTGCGCTCCTCCCTCTCCCATCCGTCCGTGCCTTGTAGGCGCCCGTGGAGCAGGTTCGATCCGTGTCTTTGCGGCGCTCGGCGTGCTCGGCGTGTTTGTAGTTTTGGGTTGAGTGGTTTGGCGCGGCGTGGTTGCCGCGATTCCCTTCGGGTTCGTCGCCTTGCGCTTCCGTAGTGTCCTCCGCGCACCTAGTTTGATCGAGTGCGAGCCGCCGTAACCCTTGTTTGCCTCGCCCGGTCGTCGTCCGTCTCTGTTCTTAGGTCGGCCTGGTAGTTGGTCAAGTGGGCGGCGTCCTGATCCTACCGACTCCCCTAACCTAGCCGAGCTGGTTTGACCCCGCTCTCTCACATGGCGACACAGGTTGAACCCGGCGCGCCTCCCCCACAATTTCTGTTTCGCTCGTTCTTGGTTCGTCTCTGCGGTGATGAAAGTAGTTAAGGGCCGAGGCCCCTTCTCTGTCGATCGCCGCCGCCGCCTAGCCCGGTGGTAGCGAGGCGGGGTTCAACAGGGAGACCGGGTTCGATTCCCCAGGCTGGTTTCTTCCCCTTTTAAACCCGCCGCCCTTGTCTCTATGATGGGGCCACCTGTCGACCTCTCGGCGCCTCCCCCTATGCATATTTTTTCCTTACCCACGTTTCCATTTCTGGTTTGTTCCTTATGCATTTTAGGCAAGTCCATTTCTGGACATTTCCAAATCTGGAATTTGCCATTTCTTAACTTCCATTTTAGGCAGGTTTTGACTTAGGGTTTTGTGATGATTTCTCTCGGTAACCTAACATATTATATATGTTTTGGGGTGAAAAATCCCACCAACTCAGTGGTGGCATTAGTTTCTGCATTTGAGCAAGTTTATGATCATGTCTTTTTGCATCATGTTTATGTGTTGTCTTTCATGGGCATATTTATTTGATTTGTGCTATGAGGTAGTGTTGCACCGTGCATGGCTTTGTTCATCATGCTGTTATGTAGGTTTCTCACCCTTCTTGTTTTGCCGCCATATCCAACCCGTGCATCCGTTTCGGTGATCTCTATATCGATTTCTACGAAATCATCTCATCTTTCGATGGCATGCTTGGTTTGCCAAGATGATGCCAGTTTTCCATTACCTTCGGGCCTTTATCGCTTTGCATATCACATCCGCATATTCATGTCATGTTTTGCATCATGTTGATTGTGCATTGCACCGTGATTTATTGTGGATCCTTTTTTGTGTTGTTGCTTTGGGTAGGCGGGAGGCGAGTGCGTGAGCGAGGAACCTGTTGAGAAGCGCTTTCGAGGATCAAGCTTTCGACAACTCTGAGAACATTGCGAGCAAGATGACCATACCCTCGAAATCACTTCTATCTTTGCTATGCTAGTTGCTCGCTCTTTTGCTATGCCTATCTTGCGATGCCTACCACTTGCTATATCATGCCACCCATTTTGCCATGTCAGCCCTAACCATCCTTTCCTAGCAAACCGTTGATTGGCTATGTTCTTTGCTTTGCTCAGCCCTCTTATAAGCGTTGCTAGTTGCGAGTGAAGCTGAAGTTTGTTCCTTGTTGGAACATGGAGATGTTGTTCCTTATTGGAACATGTTTACTTGTTGGGGATATCACAATATATATCTGCTATAATTTAATACATCTATATATTTGGTAAAGGGTGGAAGGCTCGGCCTTATGCACAGTGTTTTGTTCCTCTTGCCACCTAGTTTCCGTCATACGGTGTTATGTTCCTTGATTTTGCGTTCCTTACGGTTGGGTGATTTATGGGACCCCCTTGACGATTCGCTTTGAATAAGACTCGTCCGGCAAGGCCCAACATTGGTTTTACCATTTGCCACCTAAGCCTTTTCCCCGGGTTTCGCGAGCAGGGTCATCTTATTTAAACCCCGGGCCAATGCTCCTCGAGTGTTGGTCCAAACTAAACCACTTGCGGTGCCACCACGAGGCAACTTGGGGCATCTTCGGTTGCCGTCGTAGTGTTCATCCGGATGTGCCACGAGCGAGATATGTGCAGCTCCTATCGGGTTGTCGGCTGCAAAGGTGGCTTTTTGGTCTTGTTTTATTCTTTGTCGAAATGTCTTGTAGTCGGGATTCGAGATTGATCGGGTCTTCCGGTAGAAGAATAATCCTTAGTTGACCGTGAGAGCTTATAATGGGCTAAGTTGGGACACCCTGCGAGGTAATATCTTTGAAAGCCGTGCCCATGATTTATGAGGCAGATGGGAATTTGTTAATGTCGGTTGTAGAAAACCCAAAGTTGACCTCAAATAAAATACACATCAACGCGTGTGTAACCGTGATGGTCTCTTCTCGGTGAGTCAGGAAGGAACAGATGTTGGAGTTATGTCGGCGTAAGTAGTTAGGATCACTTCTTGATCAATACTAGTTTCACGACCGTGCTTTGCTTCTCTTCTCGCTCTCTTTTGCGAAATAGCCACCATATATGCTGAGTAAACTTGCTGCAGCTCCACTTTACTACCTGTCCTTCCTATAAGCTTAAATAGTCTTGATCTCGCGGGTGTGAGATTGCTGAGTCCCGTGACTCACGGATACTTCAAAACAGTTGCAGGTTCCGGCGATGCGGTCAGATGATTCCACCGAGCTCAAGTGGGAGTTCGACGAGGCGTGGGCGTTACTATGTGTTTTCGGATGATCGATAGTGGTGCCCGGTTGGGGCGATTCGAGGGATCTGTGTAGCATTTGGGGTATCTTCTTTTATTTTGGTTCCGTAGTCGGACCTTGAGTGTACTCTGAATGATGGATGTTTATTTATGTCTTTGTGTGAAGTGGCATTGTAAGCCAACTATGTATCTTTTTCCCTTAATTATTACATGGGTTGTGTGAAGATTACCTCACTTGCGACATTGCTTTCAATGCGGTTATGCCTCTAAGTCGTGCCTCGACACGTGGGAGATATAGCCGCATCGGGGGCGTTACACTCGGCATCCTTGGCATGGAGCTCCTGTGTCAGGCGCCTCACCTCGGACTCTGTGATCTGCTGCGCCGTCATGGCACCAGGTAGAAGCAATGGGAGAGGAAGCAAAGGGGCGAAAGCGGCTGAAAAGGCAATGCAATCTCACGGGAAGGCGGAGGAGCCAGCAGAGGCGGGGAATCTTTTGGTTTCACTGCGGTAAAACACCGTCGGCGACTTCTCACATCGAGGGAAGCGGTGGGTTTTACAAGAGGAGTCATCGTGACTAATTGCTACGCGCTGCTCTCATCAACCAAAAATTAAAAATCCTGCGCGCTTTGCTCCGTCAATCAAAAATAAAAATCCTGCAGCACCCAAACACGAACAGCAGCGCGGTGGATATTTAAATTACCTACCGGCAAGTAGATAAAAAAGGGTGAAAAAACAAATGTGGCGGCCTAGCTAATCGGTCGAACTAGCCCAACTAGCTAGCCACCGTGCTTCTTTGATGTACTTTCGGCGGGAAAGGTGGTCTTCGTGATTTGACGACTCATTTACTTGCTTGGCGCTTCTGACGAGGAGGACCCGAAGCGGTAGAGGCGTCCCGTCAGGAAGAATATGTCGTGCACCACGGGAGGACCCCAAAACGGCAGCGGTAGGGTGTGCCGCGTCTCGACACGGAGGAAAAATGTGCGTGTAAAAATATCTTGTATCGGGCGTAGTACCTATGGTTCGACCTCGGGACCCGGCCATCGATCGAAAACACCCACTAGCCACATAGCTTCATCATGCAAATGTGCACGGTTAGCTCCGTCTCGACCAGCCACAATGTCTCTTGTTCTAAGCGATTCTTCTATTTTCCAAGCTTTTTTAGTTGTAATAACACCACGGCAAGCTAGCGCGCTCTTCGTGTGTGCCCGTGCAAGGTTAGGCGATGGAGAGAAGAGATTGAGATCGCAGACACAGGACCCACCATAAGTGAGACAACGGTCATGCGTGTTGACGAGGCACTCCCTCTACTCTACTCAACGCAAATCTTGTATAAAATCAAGTTATGGGACAAAGCCAACAACCGTTCGTTTTTTGGGCTATCGACTTACGCTTTGTAGTCGAGGTTGCGATTCGAATCTCGTCTTTCAGATTTGTTAGTTTTAGGTCCAAATTTGATTAATGACAAGTGGGACCCTGTGTGTTGTTCGATATTTGAGTGTAGGATGGTTTTTAACAAACACTTTGCGGCGGTTAGACAAATGTGAGCCACGAGTTACCGTATTTTGAAAGTTCTGAACAAAATGACAGCGACATAGAATATCACATCCACCCGCAGCTTAGATACTATGGTGATCGTGTTTTACACGTTGGAAGTGAGATCGAATGGCTTGGGAGTAGTCTTTGTAATTATCGCAATTTCCAAACTCTCAAAGTTTTTTGGCAAATAAAACATTCGGGCCTCGTGTGTGCGTTGCATCTTCAATCAACGGCTCCCGGTGCTCATATTAGGTGCTCCCGTAAGCAATTACCGCTTCTGATGATATGAGCATCTAGGTCGTATGATTAGTGATCGGATGGCACATGCATAGTACTTGTACTTTCTGCGCATTTCCCAAACTCTATCGGCCGTATATTGCAAAAACATTGAAACCTCCTATTGTGGGCGTTAGATCTCGGTGAACTCGTATCACCATAGAATCTACGGTGCGGGAGAACCTCATACTCTCCGTGCGAGAAAACATAAGGTGCTATCAGACTTGGATGCTCGGTGATCTGAGCTTGGAGGTCGTTTGATCTGAGATCAATGGCATTTGGCGGTCTTTGTGCTTATGGCGATGGCGAACTCTTTTGGGGCTTTTCTACAAAAACCATTGAACCACGAGGAGGTGTTGGGTCACAATTCAACGCCTCCGAAGAGCTATATCACCAAAGCATCTAAGGTGTGGTAGCACATGATATTCTTACATACGAGGAGAATATGATGTCCTCCTTCATCTTAGATGCTCTGGTATCTGACTTGAGTCGTTGGATATGGGATCAAAGGGCATCTAAGTAGTTTTTGTACAAATTGTGTGCAATTCTCAAACTCATCAAGGTTTCTGCAAAAAATTAAGACACATCATGTGAGCTGCTATATCTCGGATCTACAAGCTCCAAGCAACTCGTGTCGGCATATAGCATCTAAGGTATGGGGCACATGATATTCTCCCGGGGAGGAGGGGTGGGGTGCACAACCAATCGGTGGTTGGGAGGGTGGGGACAAATATAATCTAAACAACCCTAAGCGAGCTCCACAATTTTATCTAAGGTCGAGGGTTGACCCCGACAATCATAACTCCGCCTAAACACAACATTTGCATGTCTTGTAGTACTAGACTTAATATTCATGTTTCAGTTTCATGTTCATTTTAAATATTGAGCGAGGACCATGGATGTCTTACATTTACTCCTTCATTCCTAAATATTAGTCTTTTAGAGGCTTCAAATGGGTGGCACATACGGATGTATATAGACATATTTTAGAGTCTAGATTCACTCATTTTGCTCCGTATGTAGTCACTTGTTAAACTCTATAAAGACAAATATTTAGGAATAGAAAATATTTTGAACTTCGTGTCATACATGCATGGGTTGGAAAAATAGATGCACTATACTTATTGGATTGTTTTTGTGTTCGTGTGTGTGTGTCTCTGTGTGTGTGTGTGTGTGGTCATATGCTTGATACATACAAAGTTTTCTCACCTCCATATTGTTCATCTTTTAAATTTGAATTTGCATTGGAAAACTTACAAGGGATACCATAAAATGTGAAATCACGTTGAGATCACTATATCACAAATTCACTCTAATTCAACAACTTCGTCATAAATCAGTTACCACGTTGAGATTAGTATTTGCAAGGAAAATCTGGTATTGTAATACACATAGATTAGTTCGGCAATTTAAAGGTTCCTTCGTATTCTCAAATGGTAGGACCCAGCGTACCAGCCAGACCTTGGCTCGTGTTGATCCTAAAAAAAGCGGGCTCGTGTCCCCGGTGGCGTCGTGAAATGCACATTAAACCCCAACCAGTCGAGTCTCGGCGTTTCAAGTCGAAATATCTGGCCAGAATTCCAGCCCTAGGAAATTCCCCTCATGTCCCGGTCCATAATGACTACCGATGAACAACGGAGGATGCTTTATTAACTAAGCGTTACCTACCGTCTTTGAGCAGTTCAATTCCCTCGATCGGCTCGTCAAGATCACTGTCACTGCATTTCCTATTACTACTACTACTACACGGGATGAGCACGAAATTGAGCCCGTTTGTTCGTTCCTAGTACTTGAGTTAATATATCGAGGCAATACCTTTGATGCGGAGGATTATCCTTTTACTCCTCCTTTCCGGTTTATAGGGCTTATCTCAAAATTTTAGTTTTCCCATTTTATAAGTCTCAATTTGGTTGTTCCCCATCACATGTTCAGATTTCAAGGTGCAATAAATCATTACATGCAAGTATTAAGAAAATTGACCAATGCATGTACTTTATGCATGCATGCATTGCAACTAATGCATTAGTAAACACAATTTTTGGCGAAAACAAGCGCATTAATTGAGTGGTTTGCAAACTAGAACAATTGTTCCACCACTCACCATCTACCTTGGTTGGTGAGATTTTGAATGAGCCTATAAACGGAAGGAGGTTTAACTAAGCAAAATGTTTGGCCAAATACTTTCTTAAGAAATACAACATGATGGATATACGGCTTGAAAATTTATTGCATGGTGCAGGTTATGATATTGTTTGAATCCTGGATCTTAAATTTCAGAAAATCAAAAGTGAGCATAAATTCTTGGCCGAGCATGGTCACGTGATATGGCACAAATATTACTTCATAAGTTTTTCTTCAATTTGAGACAAGATGCTTATGACAAGTTGCACAAATGAAGAGCCAAGGTATTTTGGAACAAAGACCTGTCACGTTAAATGACGCTTTCACTATTGAAACCGTGGGCGTTCGTGCCACCAGTCCCCTTCTCGCCGGCGGTGTCGTCCCGGCAAGCGTGTGAGTCGATGGGGGCGTCTTGGCGAACGCTTCGCCCGGTGTCGAGGGCGTGCGGCGGAACGGTGTGCGAGACTCACGGGCGAGCCCTTTGACCGAGCTCTGCCCCCGTCGTCAACTGCTCCCACTTTTAATGTCGCGGCGCCGCGATTTAAAATCAACCCCACTACCGGTATCGCTACAATCCTCTCTCTTCCTCTCGATTCTCCTGTCGTCTACCTCCAACTAGCTTGACCTAGCGTCGCCATGCCGCATCACGATGGTCGCCCTTAGTGTTCAGTTTCATGAGGAAGACACCGGCGAGTCTCAAGAACATAAAGCGCTTTGGGGCGAGCTTGGCGGCCTTGTGGGAAGACTGCGCTGTCCGCTCCCGTTCGGCTCCGTCGCCCAGCTGCGCGGCGCCCATCCCGTGGCATTGATGGGCTGGGAGCCGCACATTGTCGCCGAGCTTGATGCCACAGGGTTCCACGAGGTCGGCCAACTTTCAGCGCCCGTTACTGCGAACATGCGCTGCACATGCAGCAGCAGCGCGCGCCGTGCGGTGCCCGATGCACTGCCGGCGCATGCGCCGGCGCATGCGCTGCGCGTCTGCAGCGTCTTGCCTTCGTGCGGTGCCGTGCACTGAATGTCTCCGTCGCGCCGTTGACGGCGCCTGTCCCAGCGGGTGCGGTCCCCTCTCGGCGGCATGGATGGCGCCGTCGACCGCTTCCTTGCACCAACTCCGGTCGCCTCCTCCCGCCGGTTGACTTCGCTCGAAATCTAGAACATTTGGCCTTCCTTGAAGCTAGGCCAGCGTCGGAATCGCCAACAACGGCGCAAAACGCGCGCCGTCATTTGTCGGTCGGTGGCCCGGCGACACCGAGCTGCAGAGGAGCCGCTTCCCACGCGAGCGCCCCCCGCCGCCGCGCGTAATCTAAATTTGCCATGAAAAGCGTTGGATTGCGATGATTAAAATCTGAACTTTATCATTTTCGTTTATTTTATATCGATCATCGTATAATTTAAAGTCGGTCAGACTGAGCGAAATGTATGGTTTGATCGATTGAATGTTACTGCTAGAGCCGTATCAAATTAAATATAAAGCGTCATCAAGCCACATGTATTCCTTGTCATCCAACGACCTAGACTGCTTCAATGTCGGCGCTCAACACGTTTAGTGTGCAGTTAATTTCATGCCAAAAATAGTGCTAATCACATGACAACACATAAATAATATCCTAGTAGTTAATATCCGCATGCACTTAATATACTTCCAAATTAACGTGCATTGCACATACCTGTGACTAGTGCTGCTGATACGTGGCTGGTGCCGTGACTTGTGAATGCGTCGAGATATGGTCAGCAGCAACATAAGCGCATGAGTTCTTCCTCTTTGCCGTGTGTCTAAGCGGAAGGGGAGAGAGAGAGCACACATGGAACCCACCAGTAAGTGAAGCGAATAGTACTAAAAATAATATTACATGTTATCCATTAATTAGGCTGTGGTAATATAAAAACATTATGTGAACAAAGGGGTACAACAAACATTGCTATTCTATGTATGTTGCCTATTGACGTCTTGGCTTGAAGGCCGGTCGCATATTCTATCCTCGTCCTTTATTTTTAATTTGTATATGGGTCCAAGTTTGTTTCATGACATGTGGGCCCCTCGATTGTGTAGTTGTAGCACTTTAATTTGTTGGTGAAATTTGTTCCATTCCAAGTGGACTATCGGTGTGTAGTTGTGTAGCTTATTTATAATAATTAAAGAGAACAACATAGTTTTTCAATAATACCATGGTGCGAAGTTGAAGGTGAGAAAGGGCGTGCGGGAAGCGATGACCGAGCGGAGGAAATCAACTAGGGGAGTTCGTTGGTTGCAGCGGTGTTTGGAGTAGTTGTGGGCTGAATGCTATGAAAATATAATCTAAACCGGCCGGAATAAATGCCTACACAAATTAATCCAAGGTTGGAGTGCCCCTCGCAATGTAAATAGCTCCGACTGCGAGGATGGAGAGATATTAGCTTCAATTAGTGGAAGATACGGTATGAAAGCGAGGTCAATCGAGAGACATATAGATAGAGACAAAGTGAGTGTGGTCCGACATTCATTGAACAAATATATATGCTCGGGAGATATTGTGCGATTGAGCTTTTGATAAGGGTGAGGTTGTAAGATAGAGCTTGAGAGATGATCCGATCCGCGAGGCGTGTAGATATATTTTGTGCGTGGGAGGAAGCAAGGTCAACCGATCACATAGGGTCGCCATGTGATCGAAAGAGTGAGACAGGTTGGAAGAGTGACCTAGATAGGCGATGTGCGTGAGAGAGAATACAATGTGAATAGTTGAATTGGGCTCAAACATGGTGATATATCGTTTTGTCGAGAAAGAAGCGAGGTAAATCGAGACATCTGAGAGAGAGAGAGAGATAGAGATAGAGAGAGAGAGATTGAGTGGCGTGGCCCACCATGAGGTCGAGAAAGAGTGGCGGCGGCTTGGATGGACTGACCTAGATAGACAATCTGCATGAGAGATTATAGAGTGTGTCGATCGAGGCCCGAATAGGGGGATATATCGTTTGTGTGTGAAAGAAAGCGAGGTTAAGCGAGACTCGAGATAAAGATAGCTAGATTGGCGAGTGTGGCCCACCGTGCGGAAGAAAGAGTGAGACAGTCTCGAGGTGACCTGGATATACAACATGCGTTAAATGCGCGCGAGAGGTTAGGGGCTAGATAGGCAATGCATGTATTTAAGCGAGAGGTGAGAGGGAGAGGGGGAGAGAGAGAGCTCGACATGGGGTGCAAATCTTGGTGTGTGAGGTAAATACATTTAGTAGCAGGAGTGGAAAAAGGGGTTGTGTAGTTGAGAGACTTAGAGATCGAAACATGGAGAGAAAGAATGAGCGTGTGTTGAAACCGATAGCTTGCTAAGGTGGTTAGGAGAGGAAGATTGGCCGATCAGGAAGTATGTATCGTTTGTCTTGTGAGGGGGGCTAAAAACACCATTTGAATGTACATAGTCTGAGACTTAATATCGATGTTTCAATTCGATTGTACATTGTAAGATTTGAACAGAGGACCAGGCATACGGGTAATTATTTGAACTTCGTGCCATACTAAGTTTGAAAAGTTGACATTGGCTCAATCTGTTGTGCTATTTTTTAGGTCATATGTTTGAATCCATCCAAAAGTTTTCTCACTACCATGGTGTTCATCATATACATATGAATTTGTATTAAAAAAGTAGCATGGATACGGTTAAATCACGAAATCACGTTAGAATTGGAGATCGCTTCGTGACACACTCTAATTCAAATAACTAACTTCGTGACACACACTCTAATTCAAATAACTAATTATGTGACACACTCTAATCCACGTTAAGCGTGGGTACCGTTCGATTTTTTTCAAATAACTCCTCATTAATTAATTTATAGTACTCCCTCATTTCACTTTTATAAGACCTTGAAGACATTTGAGACAATGTGCATAACAGTTCATTTAAGTTATGCGAAATGACTTACAAAAGTGAGCGGATGGATATCTCGTTCGAATGACTAATTATTGCAAGGAAAACACGGGCATGGTAATACATACAGATTAGTTTGCAAATGAAAGAAGATTCGTTTGCATTCTCAAATGTAAGCGCACCGAGGCGAGACCGAGAATTAAATGTCGGGGTGGGGCCTTGATTCCATAAAAGGCAACTCCCTTGGGTGGTGACATGTGGGCCAGCCACTGTTGGGCCCACATATCATGGACACAAAGGCAGGTGCCTTAATGCACAAAACATAGTCTGTCGGGGTGGTCGCATGTAGCCGGACGGACGCGTAGCACCCAGCCACCACCTCCCCCAAAAAGGGCGATGACAATATAAGTTGGCGCTTCACGTTTGGATTGAAATATCTGGCGGCCCCAATTCCAGCCACAAAATCTCTCTTCTCCACCGTCCCCTTCGCGCCCAGTTGCTCAAATCCCTAATTAGCCGCCATCCCTCGAATCGCCCCTCGTCTCGTCTCTTTCCCCGTTCCCCACCTCTGCGGATAGCGACAAGCGAAGATGGCGGTCGCTTCACCACCGCACGGAGCTACCTCATCTCGCCCTCGTCAACCGCCGGGTGGTCCACCATTATGTCGTCGCCGCCAACCAGCGTGCCTCCACAGACACGAGTTCCACCGCGCCAGTGCGCTTCACAGCGCCATCTCCCGGCTCACGAGGCTAGTTCACGAGCACATCGTCGCACCTCCGCCCCTCGAGGCTGTTGGGGCTTCACCAGCGGTCTCGTCCACCGCTGTCGTGGCGCTCGCTGCCACTCAAGATCTGCATCCGTGCGCGTCAATAGCCAGCACATCACCCTCAACGGCTCGGAAGTGACCCGCACTCTAGCTAGGCGAGCATGCCCCAAGCGCCGGCCCGAACTAGGTATCCACATCACTCTCTTGTGCACTGTTACGGCGATGTTTGGATATCCTTTCACTACTCTCTTAGCTTGCGCCTATGCAACTCGACTTTAACTCTTATTTCTTACGGAGATATCATCGCAAAAGCAAATCCATTTTTAGCGAAGCATGGCGAGACTACGGGATCGGTACACATCCTGCACCCATATAACCTTGTAAGTATCGCCCTCGGTACAACATCAAGTCGATTCCTCTTATTTGATCAACCATTAGCCGTGTCAAAAATGCAGAGAGGGGATGCAAGGAGCACAAGGCCTGCACATCCAAGCAAGTGGTAACATGGACTTGTACATGGAACATCCCAAGTGCAAGCGAGCTGCGGTGAGCTGTAAAGCGAACTAGCGTAAGTCCACGCATTTCATTTAATTAATCTTGGCATTCGTGTATGATTTGTGTGCGTTGGCTGATCCACTAATTCAAGTTACGAGGCGAACATTTAACTTAAAAATACTAGGGCACTTGCACTCAAAATCAACATAACTTGAGAAATGTGAAGCTACGCACTTTGAAAACCAGCTAATGATCCAAAGTAGTTCAGATTATAAACACTAAATGATGCAAGCACCAAAAACACAAAATGCAACATGGTGTACAAGGACTACAAACATAGTGCATACCTGCTTGAATTATTAGTTCTCGGCTCAAAATATCGAAGTGTAATTGCACGTATAACCAGTCGCAAACTGCATATCAATATATCTATCCTGCAAAAGTATTGTCGATTGTTGCAGGAGGCAGGGTACCCAGACTTGCCTGCTGACTGCGGCGTGGCTCAAGGGTGGCCCAACCACGGCCCATCTTCATCGGCACAAGCTCAAGACCCTCGCGAGGCCAAGCCTCCAGAGGCGAGACGGCGGAAGCATCCTCGAGCCGCAGCCTCGTCGGTGGCTCATGAGGCGGAGAAATCAAGGCGGGGTACCTCACGAGGTGCTCATGACACTAGCCATGGCGACCAAGAGGCGCCCGGAGGCGCCAGCCAGCGCCAGTGTCCTCATTTCCTCTTTGGTGCAAAGGAGGCAAGCGCAGGCGAGCATCAAGCAAAAGGCAACCGTTTGTTGCAACAAGACCAAGACCATCTGGCGGGGAAGGAGGTCATCACGGAGCCCAAGCCGGCGTCACCGTGAGCCTTTGACGGCGAGGACCAACTTTAGTCGGGATAAGTGTATTAGATGTTCCCCTTCAAAATGGCCAATTGTTGGCGCCCTTCCGCTCAATATTTGGGAAGAGGCCCGAGGCCTCTGCCTATAAATAGGACTAGCCTCCCACAGGGTAGAGGATCGGGAATCGAGACAGAGCTAGAGGTCAAGCAATCTAGAGAGAGAGAGAGAGCGTCGAACTCCCCTAGCAGTTAAATCGCGCCCGGCCAAAACAGACCCTCATGAGGCTGTTCTTCCTTGTATTCATCATCAGCCCTGAGGCAATCCACCACACACCACCTTTGGAGTAGGGTATTACACCACAATGGTGGCCCGAACCAGTATAAACCTTGTGTCCCTTGTGTTGCTCTTTGTGTCGTTTAGATCCTTGTGAGGCAGCGAGGTGCAGGTTGGTAGGGGTGAGATCTCGCGTGCACCCGGAGTTGAACCTAGAGGTCTCACGGAACCGAAATCCGACATTTAGCGCGCCCGGTAAGAGTGCGTCGGAATCCGCCTACTACCGCCGGCGCCCGTCACATCGTCATCATCATGTCAGCGACCATGCGGGCAACCCCTGATCCCTGGCGGCTGGCCCGCCCGCGAAACTTCTTTCGCCCGGCGACCCCATACCTCGAGCAGCTCGCGGTCCGCGAAGCGCTGCGGGCGTGGGCGGCAGCAGTCGAGCAACGGCAGTTCTCACGCGCGGCGAAGCGCGGTCGGCGGCGAGGCCTCGAACACGCCGCGACCATGGCGTCGTACACCCGGCAGGCGGGCGAACTCAAGGCAGCGCTCACGGTGGCCGGCTGCTGTCTGAGCTCTTTGGAGGGTCGCCGCGGACGTCTTTGCTTTGGGCCAGGTGGCGAGCTCTGAGCCCGCTGCATCGGGGCTCACCCCCGCGCAGCTGCCACCTCGAGGTCGAGGCGGCGCGGAGAGGCCCGCGCCGCCCGCGCAGCTCGGGAGGCGGAATCAAGGCCACTCCGCGCCAGCCGGCCCGTCGGCCACCGGGCTGGCAGCGGCTGCCTCCGCCCTCGGCAGTGAAGGAGGACTCGCCCGGCCGGCCCCGGTGGGCCTGCGCTACCACCCCAGTGGGCGCCTCAAGCAGGGCTGCGTGGCACGGGCACTACGGTGCAGCATTCGGGATGGCAGCCCGGAAGAGTACATGCCCACATGATGGATCAAGGGCACGCAGGGCGAACATGGATCAAGCCCCATAGACGCGCCGGGCAGCGATGCTCGGGTACCACTAATTCCTCGGGGGCAGGCATCGCTAACCATGGATCGCATGAAGTGCAGGTGCGTCGCGGTGGGCGGCTGCCCCAATCAGCAGTTTCCTACCCCTCGGGAGGAGGGCCGGGGGCTGCGGAGAGGGCGAGATCCGGCATCACCACCGCGGCGTTGAACAAAGGCGTCCTCGGGAGGTGAGCCCTCTGCCGGGAGGTGCCTCGGGGCCGACCCGGCGGAAGGACCCGTGGTCGTCGGGGAACAGCTGGCGACGCTCTACCCCATGGTGGCGTCCTCGTCTCCGACCGTCGTCGATGGCACTAAAGTGTGGCGCAAAGCGGGGCCCTCGTCTGGCGATATAAACAAAGGCGGTACACATGAAGAAGGCCCGGTGCTGTGAAGCTCGCCCGCCCGTGACACTCTCACGTAATAATGAGTGGGGCTGTACAGCCCGGAGTCTCGAGGCGCCCGGCCTCGGGCCTGGGGCTCCCTCCCGCGCCAGTGGCACTTAGCTCCATTGGTGAGAAGGCGTCAAGACTAGACTAGGTCTTTGGGCGGCTTTTCTACTTTTCTTGCTTTCCCCCTTGGTTGTCGCTTTTTCCCCGTTTGGATTTAAGTTGGATTTGAGCTTGCGATTTCGTGTGTTCGGGAAGGGGTGTTTAGTCTTGTTCGAGCAATCTCTGTGTTACAGGTTACCACTCTGCCTCGAGATACCTCCCTCGTGAGCCCCTCATGAGCCGGGCCAAACCTAGCATGCGTGCAGACGGACCGCCATCACCACCCTCTCGGGAGGTTCTCATCCACAGGATCAATGGGCTCGTTTAGGGAGCACACGGGCGCCACAGCCCTCCATGAGGCTATCTCGGGGCCACCTTGGTCGAAGGTAAACAAGCCAGCCAGCTCGTGTGAGGCCAGCCACTTGGCGCGGCGTCGGGTGATATTGCATCTACTAATATGCTAACTACAAGTTTTTACATGAGGGCTCCCCTCCGAAATGCTCTTACAACCTTGAGGCCAAGCCGAACTTTATCTGCTTGAGGATAAGAAAGCAGGGCAGCCTTGTTAATCGGATAAGTCCCCAAATGCATCCTCGAGGTCACCTCCTGAATCGTCGCTGGCGTCACTGGCCTCGCCATCGCCCTCAGCGTCGCCGTCCTTTGGCGTCGAGGGCCGTTCCTACGCCGCCTTCATCGGTGACCAAGACCACGCCGTCGTCGTTAATGGCGAAGGCCACAGCGAGGGCATCCATGTTGTCTTCCACCCAATCGCGGGTGGTCCCGGACGGCCTGCGATCTTGAGGCGATAAGCGACATCAAAATCAAAGTTGGGTCCATGTCGAAGATGGTGAAAGCGCAAGAAAAACGCGCCGCGAAGAAGTAGCGACTCTCCTCCACCAACCTGTTGGCTCGGCCGACCGCACCTCGGCTGCGTCACCACATCGATGAAGAAGCTGGAGGTTACCAGCATATTTAGCGCATGAGGCTGCCAGCGTCCGCCTCGCGAGATGTTGCCCAAAGGCCGTGTTAGCTCTTTCCGGGCGTGCGAACATAGGGCCATGCTGGTGCTCCGGGATCTACGCTGGCGTATCTACGTCCTCGTTCCGCGGCGCAGCGGCCTCGACGCGTCCACCGCTAGCGTAGAAAAGCACCTCGGCGGCGGGAGAAGTCAGCTCCTCCTGCCCCATGCCAAGGCGGCCGAGAAGCGTCAGCCCGCCGCGTCACTCCATCCAGCTTGGCCCTCAGGGCGGCGGTCCTGCCTTCCGCTTCGGCCCTGATCAACCCCAGCCTCTCCTCGAACTCGCGCTCGAGGTTCAAGCGGGCCGTCTCCACCCGGCGATCAACCTCTTCCAGGACTCGGGCCTCCCACGCAGCGACATCGCCATCCGCCTGCGTCACCAAGCACTCCCTCGTCTCCAGCTGCTCAAGATCGCGGGCGCGCTCGGCAGCTTCCAGCGTCAGTGCCTCCTCGCGCCTCTGGAGCTCCGCCTTGTCGACCGAAGCCCCCTTCATCGATGCAAGGGTCGTCTCACGCAGCTCCACCTGCTGCTCCGGGGAATTGATCCAGGCCTGGAGCTTCCGCGCCCGCTCCTCCGCCGCCTCACGCCGCCGGTCAGCCTCCCGGGCCTCCTCGACGGCCGGGATCGGAACCTCCGTGAACCGCGGCGACACCTCGGCTTTCTCATTGTCGAGAGTCACGCTGGTGGCAGCGCGCACAGCCACCTTCAGCTTGTGCCCCTCTTCACTGGCGCGGCCCTCGGCTTCAAAGCGCCGCGTCTTCGTCGGTGAGCTCTACACCAAGCTGGCTCCTGCGTCGGCCGCCTCTGGAGAAACCCTTGGCGAAGGCACGGCGCTCTGGGCGCCTCGAGCACGTCCTCAGCGTCGCCATCCGCCCTAGGTGTCTTGCGAGGGCCGCGAATCAACACTCCCCTCACAGGAAGGGGCTGGGGCTGGCGCCCAGCGATGGCGGAACACGCCTCGCTAAAGCCCGGCCTAGAGCAGCTCGTCCCGAATGAAGAGCGAAAGTCCGACCTCATGTCGCCGTCCACGACCAGTCGAGGCCCAAGGCAGGCTGGCTATGCCCAGGAAGGCTCGCGAAGGAGGTCGCGAGTCGCGTAGAACCATGATCGCCACAGGATGGCTCACCTCTCCGACCGGCCTCACCACAAAGGGCAGTGCTTGAGCTCGGGCGTTTGGAGGCAGTGGAGAGGCGAGGCACAGGGGGATGGCTCCTCGAGACATCTCCGTGAGCTCAGCGGGAAGGGCCCTGCGGAGCGGGGATCAGCCAGGCAGCGGAAAATAAGTAACTAGGAAGGGAAGACTTACTCATCAATGGCGAAATACTTCCTGCGCTTTGCCAGCGGCAAGGGTAATCATCACCCAAGGCCTCCCTTCTCTTCAGGAGAGCCTCGAAGTCCATGCGGCGGCTGACCGGGAGTTGTAGCAGGTCGGACTGCGACAAGGAAGAACACCAAGGTGACCAGCGTCGAGGCGTCGTCTGGCGCGCCGCCGATCGCCTCACCAGAAGGTAGCCGGGCCTCGGGGCCTCGGCGGCCAGGAGCCGTGGGCCGTGGCTCCGCGCCTTGACCGCGTGGTGCGGGCCTCGGGGCTGCCACCTCGGGAGTGCCGCTGGCGTCGTCATCCCGCGGAGGCCCCTCGACCTCCGGTGGCCCTTGCCTCGCTGCTCCACCACTCGAGGAAGGACCGCCGTGGGCAGCTGGGCGATCCACCTGGCCCCAGGTTCTCGCGAGGTCCCATGAGGCTGTGAGCGCGCCCCCATTCATCCAGCTGGGCATCGCTTCACGAAGTCACCCTGTTCGAGCAAAGGTACAACAAAGCACCCCTTGCGGATCTGCCGGGGAAGGTCCCTAGTGGGATCATGAGAACCTTCCTCGGCCACTTGGCGTCGAGATCCTCCTCCACAGAGCCTCATGCGGTCCTCCGCCCTTGAAGGCCCATCTGGCGGGAATGGTCTTTGGAGAGGGCAATGCGGCATAGGAGGAACTCATTCACCACCTTGGGCGCCGTCCGCGGCGCCCTCAAGTCTGTGACGATGCAGACGAGCAGGCCGGGGGCTCGTGGCGTCTCTTGGCTGAGCCAATTGGGGATAGCGGGCAATGTTGGCTCTGAAAGCAGGGCTGGGCACCCGACATTCACATACAGCCACCGCTCGCGGAACGAGGCAGGCAGGAGGAAGGCTGAAATCAATCCTGAAGCGGCTGTTTTACAGTGCGGGAATGAAGCTCACGCACCCGGGCATTGGGTGGGGTCGATGAGCGCAAAGAAGAAGTGGCGCAGCAAGGCAAGCTGAAGGAGGATGCCCATCATCGCCTCGCGAGACAAAAGCAGCAGCAAGAAGAGTAATGGATTGAGGACCCAAATGCATCATATGGATCTGGTAATGGGAAAGCACAGCGTTGAAGAAATTGGAAGGGGGAACCAGTCCATACAGGCGTCGGTGAAATCCGGACCTCGGTGACTATTCTGTCAATGGGAAGTGAGGCGAGGCGGACCGTCGTCCTCCCTTTTCGTTGAAGATAGTGGCGAGCAGAACTGACCATGTCAAGCCTTCTCGGTTGAGTATGATCGACCGATCGGCAATGAGGCCGTCGGCGCAGCGGCGAAGCGGAGCCACAGGCTTTTCCTTTCCCTTCTTCGTGAAGCCATGGCGGCAGGAAGGGGAGGATTGATTGGATTGGGCGGAGGCTGGAGCTCGAGAGGAGGAAGAAGCGAGGAGCGATCGGCGGCGAAGAGGATGGTGTGTGCAACGCAGGTCCGCCTAGCTAGGAGCAAAATAAGGGCGTGGGGAACAAGGGCGCCCACGTCCAATCAACCGCCACGTGGCGCCCAAGGCTATAGGCTGTTAGGGCCCATGGCGCTTAGCACTGCCCTTAAGGCTTCTCTGCTCAGCCAAGTCGGGCGCCTTGGTCCCGGGGCTCTTGTCGGCGTTCAGGAGCAGGGGTACAGACTTGCACTGCGGCTGCAGGCGTGGCTCAAGGGTGGCCCAGCCGGCCCATCTTCATCAGCACAAGCTCAAGACCCTTGCGAGGGCCAAGCCTCATGAGGCGGACAATAAGGAAGCTTTCTCGAGCCGCGGCCTCGTCGGGCTGGCTCACGAGGCCCGGAGAAATCAAGGCGGGGTACCTCACGAGGTGCCCATGATGCAAGCCATGGCGACCAAGGGTGCGGGAGGCGCCAGCCAGCCTTGATGTCCTCATTTCCTCTTTGGTGCAAAGGAGGCAAGCGCAAGCGCGAAGCATCAAGCAAAGGCAACCGTTTGGTGCAACAAGACCAAGACCATCCTGGCGGCAGGAAGGAGGTCATCGTGGAGCCCAGCTGGCGTCACCATCGAGCCTTTGACGAGGACCAACTTTAGTCGGGATAAGTGTACTAGATGTTCCCCTTCAAAATGGCCAATTGTTGGCGCCTTCCCGCTCAATATTTGGAAAGAGGCCAGGGCCTTTGCCTATAAATAGGACTAGCCTCCCACAGGGTAGGGGATCAGGAATCGAGAGCGAGCTAGAGGTCAAGCAATCTAGAGAGAGAGAGAGAGCGATCGAACTCCCCTACTTGATTCGTCGCTGGCCAGAAACAGACCCTCATGAGGCTGTTCTTCCTTGTATTGTTCATCATCAGCCCACAGGGCAATCCACCACACCACCTTTGGAGTGGGTATTACACCACAATGGTGGCCGAACCAGTATAAACCTTGTGTCCCTTGTATTGCTCTTTGTGTCGTTTAGATCCTTGCGGCCTTGACGAGGTGCAGGTTGGTAGGGGTGAGATCTCCGTGTGCACCCAGAGTTTGAACCTAGAGGTCTACGGAACCGAAATCCGAAAAGTATGCCAATAGTTTCAAACAACAGATTAGAAAAGTATTTATGCTATGTTGTCATGATCTGGGGACTTTACGGTAGATGGCCTCGACGTTTCCTCAAGCTATGAAAATGCACTATAATTTGCTTGTCATCAATGCCGCAAATCTCTGTCTCTCTCAACATAGTAGATCATCATTAGACACTTAATCCTTCAATGATCTTGCAAAATGCTTGCATTAGATCCTCATTAGACACTATATGTTCATCACCGGGAGCATGTAAAATGTTTGCATCAAATCCTTCATTAGCGATATGTTCATTAGACATTTCAGGCTCAAGAACAACATGAGCTTGTATGTTTGCATCGGAAACTTGATTTGATACATCAGATTGATCGATTCAGTATTGATTGGGGAGTAATAAAATAAGTAGAAATTGGTTTAATTTTCTCATAGATTCCCTACATACAAGCAGTTTTACAACACCGTCGGGTTTAACTATTGGCGAAATTGAAGAGTTGAATTAGATATAATCAGGGATGTGATGTACCTGCTCGTTCGCATGCTACTCTTGCAAGATCTGTTGTCCGTTCGCATAAGCTTCGATGCCATGCCGTCTTTGCCGCCGCTGCCTCCCGTAAGCTACACCCGGTTGGATCTTCATCTTCTTGTCCTTCCGTTAAGCTTGAAGCCCGGCGACGCGCCTAGCAAGTAGCGAGGAAGTGTTGTGTCGGATCGTCCGTGGCGGCTAGGTTAGGAAGCGAACGGACTAGAAAGTGGAAGCGAATGAATTGGGATTTTTCTGCTGTCGATCAATATGGGGCGCTTCGTTTGGGCCGTGAGCCTGCTATAGGGCCTGCCTTGCACTTATGCATTGGCCCATCAAATTGAAACATTTTCTTCATTTTTTACATTGCACGCTGCGTGCGTTGGGACGAACAAAACTAGCATGGGCCAACTGGATGACTCAAACTAGGTGCACACTTTCCAGCCACACAGGCCGCCCATACCAGCCCCTATGGTGGCGTCGCCCCTTTGCGTGTATGATTGGATAGTGAAAAATATTCGGTGGCGCTTTTGATTTACCACAGAATAGTTGAATTGCTTGTTTCTATGAACTGAGTTAAGCCAATAATGTGAAGGATGCGGTCTTTTCATCCTATTGTAGATTGCTTAGATCTCGATATGCCAAAAGTAATCGCATGAAATATATAGTAAAAGCCGATGTGATGTGTTTGGCTACAACTAGTCGACTACGTCCTCATATAACATATCAAGGGCGCACCATCTTACAGATTAACCATTCGACTTACCCATGCGGTGTGGGAAGAAAGAAGTATTGGGACTGCGTATCCAAGCAATTGATGCCATGGACTCCTTTGTACAACCTTGTAGCGAAAAAAGAAGTTGTAGTGTGCTGTACAAAGAACTAGCGTAAGTTCGGTTACACACTTCTCGAATTTTAGTTAGCCACTTATTGCAAAATTGTTCAACTATATTTGCTTGGCTTAATTTAGTTTACTACTGATTACATAATGGCACAGCACATTAATCATATTGTAAGGCTGCGCCTATCTATGTGTTTGATACTTCTGTTAAGAATTACTGTTTGCCTTAGCAAATATCTGCTTGTTTGTTTAAGCTGCTTTCTGCTTGCAACAACTGGTTACAATGATGTTAATAACTTCTCGCCGTCCCATAATATGGGGCGTTTTTGACACTAGCATAGTGTTAAAAAGCGTCTTACATATCAGAGACGGAGATACTTCAACATCAATTGAAATTCTTTAATTCCTTGTTTGTTTAAGCTGGTTTGCTGTTATAACTCCCAGTTGAGATGTTTTGCTAACTTCAACTTTTCTGAATCAATCGAACTTTAATGGCAAAACAGGTTAGCCCAAGATCAAGAGTGAGGTCCCCATGGACGTTGCATCATCCACAGCGATGTAGCGGGCTAATCGTGCATTATGAATTGCCAAATCTTTGATGCTCTAGAGGCTAAACTAGTGGTGAAAGAGATTACATACGCATAGAGATGAAGTTGACATGTTGAGGAAGCAAACAAGCATAATCACAAGCGATTACTCAAGACAAACATTAAATATTTGGTGGATTTCAAAAGCGAAGCAAGCTGAGGCTGACCAGATTATTAAGGTCTGAAGGAAAAAGGAAATTAAATTCCTACTTGGTAAATCATAGGTGAAATGTTCTTTCCATAGTTGAATAACCTTTGTGTTGTCCATTCATGTAATCAATCAAACCATTTGTTTTAGAGATCATGTAATAATTGTTTTTTTTGTTTTTGGTTTGTAATTTTATTTGAGCACAAGTCTGTATTAATTGATAAGACTGGAGACATTTCATTTGGATTGCTGTGCGGACCTACAAATATGTCGGGCTGAATGTGCATTCAGCAATAGTAGTAGTATAGATGGACCATAAGTAGCGCGCATCGGAAGGGCCAAGATGCTGGCTAAAAAAGGATGTCGTTGTAGCCAAAAAAAGTACAGCGGCTGGCTTATGTATGTTAGTTGATATTATTGATCCATATACTCTATAAGTGTTTATATGTCTATTAGTGTGGCGACTGACCCAAAATCGGTCAAATCTACGTATGCATACCATCCCAAGATCATCTTTGGTACTCACGATTACATCGATAAAGTAATCAAAGTTCAATCACACGAATATCATTAACGATTCTCATATAGAGTCTTTATTACAAGGGAATAAATTAGGCTCAAGGCCAACTCATGAAATAAACTAATAATCTTTGAGCGTCGAAGATAAGCGAGTCCATCCGACTCAAAGGGCAATGCGCCATGCGCGGGCGTAGCCTCCTCTGATCGGAATATATCTACGCAACATAATACGTTGCAGCCATGTAGAATCAGCTTTTGGAATAAGCTGGCAAGTCATGAAGAATAACAATAATAAAGTTACTAACTCTATATGCATTTTGGCTGTGGAGCTCTAAGTTTCATCATTTTGCGAAAAGCAAATTTTATCCTACTACGGTGGACTTGCTTGCAAATTACTACAATTGTTGGTAGTTATTGAGATGGTTCCGCCAACCAATATCTAGTTCCCAATTATTAAGTCATAAAACCCTCAAATTAATTCATTAGTTTTAGTGTTGAGATATCCGAATACTTCCAAGTTCGAGGCTCAAATGTCGTAACAGGGACACGGCTAATCGATTAGATCTTTAACTCTGCGAGAGAGGTTGCGCACTTTCCCATAAGAATCATTCCCTCCTTTAAAGTCTTAGCACTTCATGGTGTTTGAAGGCGGGACAGATAAACAGGGTCTTCAAAGAGTTCTTACAGCTCTGCGGTACCCATCAATCCTACCGTTCGTCTACTTCTCGTAGTACCGTCGGCCAGCGTCACTACTAGGGTCAACCCAGCGAGCCCATAATGGCTTGCGGCTGCCTGATAACTTCGGTCATGGGGCATCCATCCTTCTCTTTGTGGCTGGGTGAAGCTTTCCGAGGATGTCATGGCGCTTCTCCATGCATCCGGCCACCACCAGGTGCTCAGGTGCCGTCAGCAAATCCTCCACCCGTAGTGATTTTCGAAGTCCATCTTGATCATTGTAGTTCATGGGGTTGTCATCATCATTGACTCTCACATCTTGCTTATGAATTTCACTCATCCCAAATCCGTCTCTGAGCATAGCAAAGTAACTACTACGTCCGGGGTCATGGTAACAAGGGATTGGTTCATCCTACCACATGATACTACTCAAGTTTAATGACTTCAAGATTTCACTACTGCATGCATGGTGGGGTGGTGACAACTACTAATGCACAAAAACATAGGTATAGAAATAACATGATCAAAACTTGCCTTCTTGATGATCCTCGTAAGCTAAAAAGTAAGTAGTAGCAAGCTTAGCACTCGGAAACTCTACGAGACAAACAATAACACAATAAGCACAAAGCAATAGGATCACACAACATAACAAAAGTAACATAACACAACAAAACAATCAAAACCAAATCCAAAAGGAAAACTCAAAAAAACCAATTCAAAGTTTTCCTACTCCAAACAATAACTAAAATAGTTTTTATATAACAAAAATTCCTTAATATAACCTAATCATGGTTTTAAGTTAACTTAACGAAAAGGTTTCACTAAGCAACTAGGAGCAAAAGAATTAATTAAAAGCTATTATAAAACTCATTTTAGGCCTAATCCAATTTCTATTAAGAAAAATAAATTAAAACTTTTATTAATTATAAATAAAAGTTCATCTACTAGAGTGACAGAAACTAACCTAGAATAACTAATCACAAGTTAAAAATAAATTCATTTACTAATTAAAATATTAGGAAAACAGGATCTAGTTAATTAATTAGGATTAATAGGATTCTGCTTAAAACTAATTATTTATTAATCCTAAAATACCCAAGTTAATTTCTAGGGTTTGGCAATGTCAAAATAAAGTTGGGACAAAAGAATCATGCAAAAATAATTTTTCTAACTCAAGTTATAGCAGATTTACTATTCTGACTAAAACTAAAATAAAGCAATTTTAATTAATTTTAACATAGCTAAATATATATTCTACAGAAACTACATAAAATTTGCAATCCAACAAAAAAGAATCACTCAAAATATTAAACAGAATAAAAGATATGAATTTTGAAAGCAGAAACTATTACATTAAAACAGAAAATCAAAATAAAAGAAAAAGGCCTAATGGGCCTATCTTGTACCTATAGCGTAACTTAGTCTAAGCAGGCCTAGGGTTAAAACTAAAAACAGGCGGCTAATAAACTAAAACCTAACTAATAAACCGGACGAAACGGCGGTTTTTAATAAAATCATACCCCTTGAGGTTCTAATCCTAGCCACACGTTTGAGATCGGACGGGAGGTGATCCGGCTGACGTCTCGGAGTCAGCGGCAATGGGCGGCGAGAAGTCGTCGGGGCTTCAGGCGTCAGTGAGCTCGAGAGTCGCCGTCTTGAGTTGGGAGGTCGGTGAGTGGTCAGGTGGCGTCGTTGGGGGTCGGGGTGGACTAGGGTGGCGGCAATGGCGACTTTGGCGTGAGGAGACTCGGGCTCGGCGTGCCGGGAGAGAGAGGAGAGGGCTCGGCGAGGCTGGGGAATGGGGTGCGGAGGGCTCGGCTTTTATAGCCAGGGCCTCGGGCGTCTTGAAGTCGTCAGGCGATCGGGATCCGGATCCTTGGGATCAGCGATCTCAGCGATGGCGATCGTGGGGGAAGAAGATGGGGCGGGGCCTGGTCGAGAGAGAGAGGAGGAGGCGAGGTGGCGGGTGGCGAGGCCTAGGGGGTTCGGGTGAGGCGGTGGCTGGGCTGGCTTTGTTGGCCAGTGGGCAGTGGTGGCTTGGGCAGTGTGAGACTCTTGGTTGGTGGGCACAGGGTGGCCTAATTTGGCGCCCAGGGATTTTCTTTTAAAACTTTATTTTTTAAATAAAACAAAACAGAAATAAAACAATATCTATAAATATTTTATATAGGGTATATATATACCAAAATGATCAGGGAATATTCCCTTTCATTTGAACATTTTCCAAAGGCAAAATCAAACTTTATAAAATCCATTTTTCAAATTCAAATAAAATTCAGATTTGAATCCAAATCTTTTGGCATTGTTTCCTCTGATATTTTTGGAGTGTCATGTTTGCTCCTCTCATACTTTTGATCAAGTATTTATCGAGGCTTAGTTTTGAAATGTTTCCCACATGCCAAAGTTTGAAATTCAAATTCAAAACTCAAAATTCTGAAACTTCAAATGGCATTCAAATTCAAACAGGATGCATAGGATGCTTAGCTATAATTGTAAAACATTCCAAATAGGAAATTTGGGATGTTACAAACCTACCACCTTAAGATGAATCTAGCCCTCGAGATTGGGTTAACTAACAAATAGGTGCGGATGGTCTCGAAGAAGATCTTCTTGGCGTTCCCAGTGGCTTCTTCCTCGGTGTGGTGACTCCACAGCACCTTGCAAAATTGATGACCTTGCTGCGGGTGACTCTGCTTGCGGTCTCGAGAATCTGGACGGGTTTCTCCTTGTAAGTCAGATCCTTTGTCAAGCTGTATGGCCTCTAGAGAGCCTTGTGTCTCTCAGCGGAACATCGGCCATGTCGGCATGGCACTTCTTGGTGAGAAGCGTGGAAGACATCATGAACTCGGACAATCCTTCGGCAATTCCAACTTATGCAACTTCTCCACGACGTTCGAGGATTTTGTAGGGGCCAATGAATCGGGTGCTAACTTTCCCTTGACTCCAAACCTCTTGATTCCACGAAGTGAGACACACGAAGTATGCTCGGTCTCCCCTTAGTAAGTCACTTCCTTCGCTTCTTGTCGGCATAACTCTTACATGTCTTCATTGTGCTATCTTGAGCCTGTCTCGAATCAGCTTGACTTTCTCTTGGAATCCTTGATAAGATCGGAACGAAAAGTGATCGATCTCAACACTATCCTGACAATGGTGTTACTGCACCTCCTTAGTATAGAGCTTGAAAGGGCCATCTTCAAAGCTGGATTGATAGCTGTTGTTGTATGAGAACTCTGCGTATGGCAAATTATCATCCCAGCTAGACCCATAGTCTAGCACACAAGCTCTCAACATGTCCTCGAGAATCTGATTGACTCTCTCGGTCATCCATCATCTGCGGATGAAAAGCTGTCTTGAATTCCAGCCTCGTACCCAAAGTTTCATGCAATTGCTTCCAAAACTTTGAGGTAAACTACGTTCCTCTATCGACACGATTTTCCTCGGAACTCCATGCGGACATCGATCCTGGTCATGTATATCTTGGCCAACAGCACTGGTATAGGTAGTCTTCACGGGAATGAAGTGAGCTACCTTAGTCAAGCGATCAACCACTACCGGATAGAATCATAACTTGAGCGGGTCTGGGTAATCTGTGATGAAATCCATACCAAGTTTCTCCCATTTCCAATCGGGAATCGGCAAAGGTTGAAGTAACCTGCTGGGCCGATGTTACTGCCTTTACGTTGACAAACATCGCATCTCTTGCTACGTACTCGGCAATATCCTTCTTCATACATCCACGAAACTTTGCTTCAAATCCGGTACATCTTGGTGTTGCGGGGTGAATCAATCTGGTGAATCATGAGCCTCTGAAGAATTAGCTTCTGAGCTCGGGATCATTGGGCACATAATCGATCCTCAAACCATATAGTTCCGTGTTCATCCTTACGGAATCCTTTAGCTTTCCTTCATCCATCTTTTGCTTAATCTCATCAATTTCCTTGTCCGACTTACGGGCTTCACGAATCCTTTCGGTCAAGGTGGACTGAACTTCGAGTTGCAACAAATCCTTTGGAACTATCTCGATCGGAGATCTACGAGGTCATCGACTAACTCACTGGGGTAATCCTCCTGCTTTGTAAGAGTATTCACATAACTCTTACGGCTCAAAGCATCTGCTACAACATTAGCTTTACGGGGTGGTAATGCAATCTCATGTCATAGTCCTTTATCAACTCTAGCCATCTCCTCTGCTGAGGTTCAATTCCTTCTGCGTGAAGATATACTTCAAACTCTTGTGATCTGTGTAGACATCACAATGATTTCCGATGAAATGTCTCAGTCTTGAGTGCATGCACTCAGTTGCTAACTCCAAATCATCGTGGCATAATTCATCTCATGAGGCCGTGGCTATGCAGGCATAAGCTACAACCTTACCTTCTGCATCAATACTCCTCCGAGTCCTTGGCGAGAAGCGTCTAATAAACCTGGTATTCCTTGTGTATGTCAGCAAAATCAACCTTTGGGGCGGTGACCAACCGTTTCTTCAATTCTGGCGGCTTCACATTCCTCGGTCCAAACATACTTGGCTTCCTTCTTCAACAGCTCGGTCATGGGCTTGGCAATCTTCGAAGTTCTCAATGAACCTCGATAATATCCTGCGAGTCAGAAAACTACGGATCTCCTTGGTGAGGTGGGTGGCCAATCGGTGGTGATTCAACCTTGGCGGGATCAAGCTGCTATTCCTTCTCCTGAAATAACATGTCAGAGAATCCAACTTCCTTCACCAAAATTCACATTTGCTGAACTTGGCATACAAGCTGATGTTCTCGAAGTTTCTCGAACTAGGCATAAATGTTCCTTATGCTCTTCCTCGCTCTTGGAAAATCAATATATCATCGATGAACACCACGACAAACTTGTCCAAATATTCCATGAACACCTTGTTCATCAAATTCATAAGTATCACGGGGAGCATTAGTCAATCAAATGACATGACGGTATACTCATATAAACCATACACAGTAGTGAATGCTGTTTTGGGTATATCCTTTTCACGAATCTTCAGCGATGATACCACGATGAAGATCGATCTTAGAAATACCTTGGCTCCAACAAGCTGATCAAACAAGTCATTGATCATCGGCGGAGGTACTTGTTCTTGATGGTTACTTCGTTCAATGCACGATAATCCACAACCATCCTCAAGCTTCCATCCTTCTTCTCTACCAAAAGCTGGGGCTCCCCAAGGTGATGAGCTTGGGCGAATATATCCTTTCTCCAATAACTCATTTATTTGATCCTTGATCTCTTTCAACTCATTCGGTGGCATCCGATAAGGTCTCTTGGATATTGGGGCTGTCTTAGAACAATAGCTCAATCAGAAATTCAATGTCCTGTCCGGTGGCATTCTGGTAATTCCTCAGGAACACATCGGGAAAGTCTTGCACTCTGGCACTTCCTCTGAACAACTCCGTGAGAATGCACTGATTCTTCATCTGGCTGTGCTGGCTACATACTTGATCCTCTTACGCTCGGGGTGGTGGCAGAATAGACTTCTTGAGCACAGTCAATGTTCCTTCAAACTTTGACAACCAATCCATGCCTAGGATTACATCCAAGGTGCTGGGTTTCCAACACTATGAGGTCCACGGGAAATTTGTGGTTCCCGATGTTGAGGTTGCAGGACAGCCTACACTGCCATCATTTCTCCTCTGCTGGGCCCGGCGAAGGGGCTTCTAAGGGTTCTAGTCGTAAACCGTACTTTTCCCAACTACCCTTGATATGAATGAATCGTTGCACGAATCAAAGAACCAAAACTGAGCGTGAATTCAATAAAACTTACCAACCACGATTATCGGCTGATCATAGGCGTCCTCCGTCGATGTGGTTCACTGAGCGAGGAGCAGTTTGGCTTCTTATTTGAGCCTCCATTGCCATTTCCATTCCTCTGCTTGGCCTCCGGGCGTCGGTGGCATAGTGCCTGTCTTACGGCACTTGAGGCGGTGATGTGGCTCGAGATCCTTGGGCCGGGGCGAAGCGGTGCTGATTGCCATTACCATTTCCATTGCCATTGCCATGGCTGACTTGTTGTCTGGCTGCGGTTGTTCCCATTTCCTCCATGGTTATGACCTCCATGGTTATGATGGGTGTGCCCTCTGAGTATGGTGCATAGCGGGGCCTGCTGAGCTCTGAGTTGTGCTTCCCTGGCTGTACTTCCGCTTGCGGCTTCTATCTCTGCTGCTTGCCTTCAGAATGGTGGCCTTGTCTACCAGCTCTGGTAGTTGTTGAAAGTAGCCACAATAAGCTGCATGCTCGAGTTCATCATTGAGTCCCTCAAGGAACTTCTCACCTTGGCGGCATCTGTGGCCACATCATCGGGGCATAGCGGCGAGCTTGCTGAATTCATCCACGTCTTGTGCCACAGATGCGGTTCCCCTGGCGCAAGTTGCGGAACTCACGCTTCTTGGACTCATGGCTCCAGTGAGACATGGCGGTCTGGAAAACTGCTGGAATTGATCCCAAGTGATGGCACCAATGGGAAAAGTGGCGGTGTAATTCTCCCACCAAGAAGCTGCAGGTCCATCCGGTTGATCTGTGACAAGCGCACCTTCTCGACATCGGTGCATCCAGCGGTGACTAGCTCTCTTCCGACTTTGCGGAGCCAATCATCAGCCACAATCGGCTCGGTGCTACTAGAGAACTGGCGGATTCAACCTCGAAATCGAGTCAAGTTGTCCACGGTGGGTGGTGGCGGTGGCGGTGGATTGTTGGCGGTGTTGTTACGATTACGAATAAGTAGCTGCATCGGTGCATTCTCTTCTTTGGAGCAGCTGGGTGAGCTCGGCGAAACCGGTGTCACGTCTCGGAGGCATCTGGTGTTTTGGAGTGGATGAGAAGATTAGAATAGAACAATGGTCTATGAGGAATAACACTACCCATATGAATGCACAATCATAACACACCAATCATTTATTCATTCCATTCAAACATGGTTCAAACTCGATTACAAAAGCTCATGACTAATCGAAGGAAAACATCGGCCTAAGCGATCGACGAAAAGTAAAAGATAACATGGTGGTCGACTAAAAGTCTTCATCGATGGCGCCTCCTCTTGGGGTTTCCTTGGTGGTACTCCTTGAAATCCTGATCATTGCTCACGAGGGTGCTTCATCTCCACTCGGGTAAGGTCCTCTCCAAGTCCATCTTTTCCTCTATCGCGGCAAGCTTCATCTTGGTCGTCGACTATCTCCATGAAGTCCGTGATTTCTTCCTCATAGCCAAGGAAGTCTGCGTGCCTTCTCCTCCGATTCGATTCGCGGAACAAAAGCTTCGGTGTGTCTTGAGTTCGGTAGTCTGAATCTCCGTTTCACGAGAAGACACTCCAAGTCTGGATGTATGAGAGAGTGGAATCGTCCTCAATAGTGCGGATGATATCTCCATTCCTTGCCTGCGAGAAACCATGGCGAGTGCAGTGATCGAGTTCGACCTGTACTCCTCTCGGAGATGTCCAAGTGCTCGATAGATCATACGTCCCTTCCGATGATCAGTTGAACTCGGTGAACTCAAAGTTGATAGGCTCCGTGTGTCCTCAAAGGTTCTCCACAGGATATGCACCTCAATCCTGTAGCGGGTGTCCGTCGGAAGTGCATTAGTTGGCTTCCGGTGATCGAGGTAGAGCTATCTTGGTTGCTTCACCATCTGGACCAGCTTTCTTCGAAGGCATCGTCTCATCGGTGGCGAACTCCGGTAGCAAAGCTGGGGTGAACTTCGTGACCATCTAGAATGTTGCAAATGGGAGAAGAGTCGAGAATTGAGCAGGGAGAATTATGGAATGAAAAGGATTCAAAGTAAATGGTCTCTGCTTATGGCTTTCCGATCCTAGGGGTTCGATCCTCACGGTCGTGTGCTCGATACCATCTCATGGCGACTGACCCAAAATCGGTCAAATCTACGTATGCATACCATCCCAAGATCATCTTTGGTACTCACAGTACATCGATAAAGTAATCAAAGTTCAATCACACTGAATATCATTAACGATTCTCATATAGAGTCTTTATTACAAGGGAATAAATTGGCTCAAGGCCAACTCATGAGAAATAAACTAATAATCTGAGCGTCGAAGATAAGCGAGTCCATCCGACTCCAAAGGGCAATCGCCATGGCGCGGGCGTAGCCTCACTCTGATCGGAATATATCTACGCAACATAATACGTTGCAGCCATGTAAGTCACTTTTGGAATAAGTGGCAAGTCATGAAGAATAACAATAATAAAGTTACTAACTCTATATGCATTTTGGCTGTGGAGCTCTAAGTTTCATCATTTTGCGAAAAGCAAATTTTATCCTACTACGGTGGACTTGCTTGCAAATTACTACAATTGTTGGTAGTTATTGAGATGGTTCGCCAACCAATATCTAGTTCCCAATTATTAAGTCATAAAACCCTCAAATTAATTCATTAGTTTTAGTGTTGAGATATCCGAATACTTCCAAGTTCGAGGCTCAAATGTAAAGTAACAGGGGACACGGCTAATCGATTAGATCTTTAACTCTGCGAGGGTTGCGCACTTTCCCATAAGAATCATTCCCTCCTTTAAAGTCTTAGCACTTCATGGTGTTTGAAGGCGGGGCCGAGATAAACGAGGGTCTTCAAAGAGTTCTTACAGCTCTGCGGTACCCATCAATCCTACCGTTCGTCTACTTCTCGTAGTACCGTCCAGCCAGCGTCACTACTAGGGTCAACCCAGCGAGCCCATAATGGCTTGCGGCTGCAGAGTAACTTCGGTCATGGGGCATCCATCCTTCTCTTTGTGGCTGGGTGAAGCTTTCCGCGAGGATGTCATGGCGCTTCTCCATGCATCCGGCCACCACTAGGTGCTCGAGGTGCCCGTCAACAAATCCTCCACCCGGTAGTGATTTTCGAAGTCCATCTTGATCATTGTAGTTCATGGGGTTGTCATCATCATTGACTCTCACATCTTGCTTATGAATTTCCTCATCCCAAATCCGTCTCTGAGCATAGCAAAGTAACTACTACGTCCGGGGTCATGGTAACAAGGGATTGGTTCATCCTACCACATGATACTACTCAAGTTTAATGACTTCAAGATTTCACTCTGCATGCATGGTGGGGTGGTGACAACTACTAATGCACAAAAACATAGGTATAGAAATAACATGATCAAAACTTGCCTTCTTGATGATCCTCGTAAGCTAAAAAGTCGTAGTAGCAAGCTTAGCACTCAGGAAACTCTCTGAGACAAACAATAACACAATAAGCACAAAGCAATAGGATCACACAACATAACAAAAGTAACATAACACAACAAAACAATCAAAACCAAATCCAAAGGAAAACTCAAGAAAAACCAATTCAAAGTTTTCCTACTCAAACAATAACTAAAATAGTTTTATATAACAAAATTCCTTAATATAACCTAATCATGGTTTTAAGTTAACTTAAGAGAAAAGGTTTCACTAAGCAACTAGGAGCAAAAAGAATTAATTAAAAGCTATTATAAAACTCATTTTAGGCCTAATCCAATTTCTATTAAGAAAAATAAATTAAAACTTTTATTAATTATAAATAAAAGTTCATCTACTGGAGTGACAGAAACTAACCTAGAATAACTAATCACAAGTTAAAAATAAATTCATTTACTAATTAAAATATTAGGAAAACGACATCTAGTTAATTAATTAGGATTAATAGGATTCTGCTTAAAACTAATTATTTATTAATCCTAAAATACCCAAGTTAATTTCTAGGGTTTGGCAATGACAAAATAAAGTTGGGACAAAAGAATCATGCAAAAATAATTTTTCTAACTCAAGTTATAGCAGATTTACTATTCTGGCTAAAACTAAAATAAAGCAATTTTAATTAATTTTAACATAGCTAAATATATATTCTACAGAAACTACATAAAATTTGCAATCCAACAAAAAAGAATCACTCAAAAATATTAAACAGAATAAAAGATATGAATTTTGAAAACAGAAACTATTACATTAAAAGCAGAAAATCAAAATAAAAGAAAAAGGCCTAATGGGCCTATCTTTATACTAGCGTAACTTAGTCTAAGCGGGCCTAGGGTTAAAACTAAAAGCAGGCGGCTAATTAACTAAAACCTAACTAATAAACCGGACGAACCGGCGGTTCTTTTAATAAAATCATACCCCTTGAGGTTCTAATCTTAACCACGTTTGAGATCGGACGGGGAGGTGATCGACGACGTCTGCGATCAGCGGCAATGGCGGCGGCGAAGTCGTCGGGGCTTCAGGCGTCAGTGAGCTCGAGAATCGCCGTCTTGAGTCTTGAGGAGTCGGTGAGTGGTGCAGGTGGCGTCGTTGGGGTCGGGGTGGACTAGGGTGGCGGCAGCGACTTTGGCGGGGAAGCTCGGGCTCGGCGTGCCGGAGAGAGAGGAGGGGCTCCGTGAGCTAGGGGAATGGGGTGCGGAGGGCTCGGCTTTTATAGCCAGGGCCTCGAGGCGTCTTGAGAGTCGATCGAGGCGATCGGGATCCGGATCGCCGGGATCCAGCGATCTCAGCGGCGATCGTGGGCGAGGAAGAAGATGGGGCGGGGCCTGGGTGAAGAGAGGAGGCGGTGGCGGGTGGCGAGGCCTAGGGAGTTCGGGTGAGGCGGCGCTAGGGTGGTGGCTGTTGGCCAAGTGGGCGGTGGCTTGGGCG
>JAHIAM010006891.1:0-50462 GCA_021605205.1 Aegilops longissima
GGCAATGATTTTGAAGAAGATTACGTGGTAAACTTCTTGAATTGCCCCCCATCGGCATGGACAAGGCCTTTATAGAGCTGTCTTCACCAATAATGTAAGTTTTTCCATCTCAAGCCTTCAAACTTTGTTGTATATATTTGGTTAGGCATGATTGCAACAGCTGTTTATGTTTGGTGTTTGCATCAAATTGCTTATTTAAAGTTTGTTATGTAGTTCATAAACAAAAGTTTGTCCTTTCTCAATTTAAGTTTTCAGTTGTACAACCAAGTTCCTTCTTCATACCATGTAAATTAAACTACTCTGAGCAAGTGATCTTCTTTTGCCTTTGCATGTATATACATTCTTCATCAAGTAATCCGGTGGTGTGGTGAACCTACCCTACTGACACAATGTCATATTCTGCAATGTCTTAACTATGAACAATGTCATATCATTCTACTATTATTTAAACCGTCTCTTTATTTGCCAATCTGAAATGGTATAAATTGATGACACACTAACCATTGATACTTATGAGTTCTTGATATGTAATCCGGTGTTGTCATTGAAGCTGCCAACTCCTTCACAATGTCATTTCTGCCATGTCTTGACCTAAACAATACCATATTGTGTTAATGCAATTTAAAAGCGGTGTCACTTTATTCATCGAGAAGAAATGTGATGAATTATCGACCTTGATACTTTTACGTGCAAAACACATCATCTGTATGCTTGTTTATCTTTGAGTGAGGAAGATATAAGTGTTGAACAAGTGATCTCATCATCTTGCCCGGTTGCTTGCTGCAGCTCCCAGCAGGGCTAACCTTTCTTGAACTCTATTGAAATCTTATCGGTTTTGTATATTATTTTGTCGGCGTGTTTATTTGCACCGGTGGCGATCTTTGATGCCCAGTGTATGTAATCTGATGTCTGCTTGTGCTTTATTATCATAGTGGCGAACTTTGATGCCAAGTGGATGTAATATGCCGTAATTTCTTTATTGTATTGTCTAGGTTTTTTTCTTATTCACGATGTTGCAGTTATTTTACTGTATATATATCATGTCTTTGCAGTAAACCGGCCAAACCGTAAAATTACGGTACATAATCGGGCCGTCATGCAATCACGATGTAGGTTGGGCCTGAAACATGCCGAACAGCTCACGGGCCGGCAGCAGCCTGAAATGAACCCCGTCCCATGATTGTGCGAATCAAATCACGGGCTTTTAACAGGTCAAAATTGTCTCGGTCCTTGTTTGGCCCAATCAGATATCGGCTGCGAGCAGGCCGGATGCAAATCGGGCCATAGTTAGGCCCAACTATATGACGGGCTTTTAACAGGCCAAAATTAATATGGGGCCAAAATGTTAAGCGGACCCTTAACATGCCAAAAACTAATATCGGGCGAATTACTAAGCGGGCCCAAAAGCATAGTGTCAGTTGACGGGCGAATTTGATATGGGCCATAATTGAGCCCAAAGCCTCTTAAAGGTCGGACTGATGCAGGCCGTAATTGGCCCAAAACATGGTAGGCTTATATGGTCGGATCTCATATGGGCCACTTTTAGGCCGGAGGCGTGGCGAGCCATTAATGGACGGATCAAATATGGGCGAGCACTTCACCCAAAACATGGCAGCAGTTAATGGGCGGCCTACTAGGGTCCTCAAAATCTTGTGGGCCTACTGGTGGGCGGCCCATTAATGTCGGCGAAATCTCGTGGGCCTTTAGCTGGGCCGGCCCATTATGATCCGCAAGAATCTTGTGGGCCTTTACAGGCCGACCCATTGTGGCACACAAAAATCTTGTGGGCCTTTAGCTGGGCTGGCCTATTATGGCCCATAAAATCTTGTGGGCCTTTACAGGCCGGCCCATTATAGCCCCAAAATCTCGTGGGCCTTTAGCAAGGCCGGCCCATTATAGTCCATAAAATCTTGTGGGCCTTTAGCTGGGCGACCCATTATGGTCCATAAAACTTGTGGGCCTTTAATTGGGCCAGCCAATTAAACTTGTTGGGCCGTGCCACGTGTCGACGTATCATAGGCGCCTACATCCAATGAGTGGATGACATCTGTCCCGGTGGTGAGCCGACCGTGTTTCCTCCCGCCAATGATGATTTTACATGGAAAATCCCCATTGGTCGGGGTTGATAACAGGTTATCGGATCCAAAACCCGACCCGATAGCTTAACGGAGTTCCGTTCACGGTAGGTGCCGCGTGTCGGTCACCCTTGGCGAAAAGCACTTACGTGACGCGATCTATCGTCATGGAAGTGGACACTTCCGTGATGATAATTTTGTTAATGTCATGGAACACTTCTCGACAGCCACGGTATGACTATCTTGATTACTGTCATAAATTTGTCATGGATGTACATGCATGACAAAAACGCGACCTCTTGTGACAAACACGTATCATCATGGAAGTGTATTTTTTGTAATGGCGTTGAGGACGAAGAAGAAGATGACACCATGGGGAATTACGATTGATGTGATACATGGCGAAGATGTTGGCCTTCTTTGCTGCGGATGATGATTACATTGCTTTTGTCGTATTTGCTGTTAGAAGGCGTTTTTTATCTACTATGTGAAATTGTGTTTCCTATGACAAGCTGAAACACGATGAACATGTTGTTTAGTATTTTCTTTGTGAGAACATCACTTGTTATGTATGCTGATTTGTGTTTGGTGATTGTATGACAACTAAAACATGATGGCGTTGTTGGTTAGTTGTACTCATATTTGTCTGTGAAACTTGAATTTGATGACATAGTTTGTTGTTGGACTGCAATTTGCTCGGCGTCTTGAATGAGAACAAAGCTGGCCAGAAAGGGGCCTCTGCTATTATTTATTTATATAAGCAAAGGGATACCCCTAATTTCCGTTAATAGAAATCATTAGATGTTCACAACACTTCCTTGACACCTGCTACACAGGTTTCATTCATTACTAGTTTGACAAAGTGCTCATGCGTAGCCCTTGAATACATCACGAGTGCTACATACACTACAAATAAAGAGACAATCATCCTCTGAGAGAACATCGATTTTGCCCATTATCTTAACAAACTCTTTCATATCCTCATTCTTTGTCAAGGCCGTTCAAAGTATTTGTTGCTTAGCCATGATTAGAGGAACTGCATCTTTAACCTTCTACTCGCATCTTCCTCTTACGCCGATCCTTGATTACTTGTCCAACACCCCAACTTCTTTGGTATTGGGATTCCTCGGCTAACCAAATAATCAGCGTAGTTGCATTCCCCACATCGAAACTTCCCAAAATACAAATCACACGAATCTTCCCTTTTACGCAAGAATCAAATTGGAAGATCATCAACCAAACTATTAAAAAATCAGCAAGCTGAAAGCAGCGAACAACACTTAAACATATTATTACCCCATGATTGGGCATTTGTAGAAGACTCGGCCGGGGTTGCGGATTGTGGTTGAGGCGCGACGGATGACTCTCGTGATTTGTAGCGGTGGCACCACACCAGCGGAAGTGGGTTGCGATGAGCAATCGGCAGCGGTGCGCGCGTCGTGCGTGGGTGTGATGAGACCCCTGGCGATGAATGCGGTGGCGACTTGGCGCATATCTAGTTGTTACTTGCTTGAAGAAGCGGTGGACGAGCAACCAGCGGACATGGTTCTTTGTGGCGAGCTTCGATGCTAAGCGAGTAAGTAGAGAAGAGGAGAAGCGAGCGTTGGATATGTCGGTTTCATTACTTGCGAGTAGCATAGCACCATATATAGTCATAGTCTAGGTTTGGATTGAACCAGCTACGAGAACACGTCTTTCTTTTTCTAAAACTTCGGCAAAAGTCTCTTTCTTGGTACACTAGCTTGTTTTGTCGCCTTCCCAAGTCTTTGATTTTCTTTCCTTTTTTTTTGCAAGGAAGGAAGGAGGACAAAATTGAGAGTTCACAGGACTCGAACCCAAGACATCTCGGTTGAAAACCAAGGGTGCTAGTCACTTATGTGGTGAGCGTTCCTGTGAGGAGGACGGTGAGCGAGCAGCATTTTCCTCGCAGTTTTGAAAGTGCGTTATATCGACTAGAGGGGGTGAATAGGCGATTTTATGAATTTTACAAATTCTTCTTGAGGAATTTGCTGTGAGGAAATTCCTTAGCGAAGAAATACATGCAGCGGAATAAGTACTCGAAGTAAGCATAACAGATTACAAGCATAGTCATCATGATGAAATGAAGACAATCATAGAGTACGAAAGCGTAATCACGAGGATAACACAAGATGAAGACAAAGCGGTGAAGAAATTGAGCGAGGAAATTGAGAAAGTCTTGATCAAAGTCTTCAAACACAGATATGACAAACACTCAACACGATAATGAGGAAATGAAAGGGTTGAGGAAATAGAACCGATTAGGTTGGTGAAGACAATGATTTGGTAGACCAGTTCAAGCTGTTGTCTCGGTTATGCGTCTGGTTGGGCGGTGAGTATTTAAACTCGAGGACACAGTCCGGACACCCGATCCTTGAGCACGCAGCTCGGGACACCAAGTCCTCATCGTATTCTCCTTGAACTAAGGTCACGCGAGACCTCGTCCAATCACTCGTGGTAAGTCTTGAGCGACTTCCAAACCTTCACATACTTGGTCACTCGGCGATCCACAATTCCTCTTGGATGCTCTAGACCGTGATGCCTAACCGTCTGGAAGAAGCACAGTCTTCAAAGGTAAAAGCGTCGGATCCACGCGGGATCAATTTCTTGATGATGCTCAATCACTTTGGGTTTATTGGGGTTTGGTTTTGGGTTTTCCTCACTTTGGGTTTTCCTCACTTGATGATTTTCGCTCAAAGTCCTCGGAGGATGGGTTGCTCTCAAATGACAAGTGTCAAGTTCTCTCGGAGCAGCCAACCAACTAGTGGTTGTGAGGCGGCTATTTATAGCCTAGGAGCAGCCCGACATGATAAGACATAAATGCCCTTCAATGATATGACCGTTAGGTGGATAAGATATTTGGGACGGTTGCGTAGCGACCTTGACAGCGATCGGAAATTTGAACATCAAATTCCTCGGGGCTATCATGTTCCTCCTTTGTGTAGGCAATTCGCCTTTGGCGAATTCCTAACTCCTCGATCGAACAAATTCCTCGGTGACGGAAGAGCTTCGTCTACATCCTTTGAAGAAATTGTTGAAGCTGTATGAGATTTCAAAAGCTTCACTCGAAGGGATTGGTAGGTGTAGGATTTTGAGTTGAGCATCAAATGGAAATTTTCCTTAGTATTTCCTCGACCCCTTTAACGATGCGGTGTTTCCTATGACTCAAGAAAGAAAATGAAACTCTGAAAACAAAAGTCTTCACGCTTCATATTCCTCAGCGATTACCAAGTCTTGAGAATCACACCAATTTCTTCACTTTCAAAGTCTTGAGAATATCAAATTCTTGATTGAAGAAATTCATTTTAGAAATTCGACTTTCTCTGTAAATATCAAACTCCTCATAGACTTATAGACCTGTGTACACTTACAAGCGCATTAGTTACTTAACCTATAAGTCTTCAATACACCAAAATCACTAAGGGCACTAGATGCACTTACAATCTCCCCTTTTGGTGATTGATGACAATCTGAGTTAAGTTTTCAACGAGGATAAATATATGAAGTGTAAATACGATAATGAGGATTTTGATTGCAAGATATAGAAGAACTCCCCACGAAGATGTGCATAGTGAGGAAATTGCTTTTGAGGCAATGCACATTTGAAGAATTGAATCATGGAGATCTCCCCTATATCTTGTAATTCATACGCATTTGACATATAATATGAAGAATTTGAAATGCATGATGAAATATGGTGCTTGATGATATCACGAGCATGCAAAATAATGCATAAAGAGTCTCGAGCCCAATGCGTATGAGGAATTTGAAACTTTTCATGAGTATCAGATCCCAAATCGATTTGAAGATTTTCACCGAGCTCATGAGGATCGAGCATAACAAGGATCAGCATATCAACACTCTGTAATCGAGCATAGAGCAAAAGCATAATGCATCAAAAGTATCAAAGCACCATCGGGTTTAAGATTACAACTCGATCAATAAAGGTTTGGAAGAAGCGAGTTGTAACTTAATAAAATATTGTATATAGACAAAAGCGAGACCTGCTTGAAGACTAACTCAAATTTCTCCCCTTTGTCATCAAATGACCAAAAGGATCGGCGAGGACTAACGTTCTTGAAGAATTTCAAGTTGAAGGCGGGCGCTTGACATTATCGGGGTTGTTTGTTGAAGTAGGACCAGCGGCGATGTCTTCCAAATCTTCATTTTCATCGATGTCGCGAGATGAAGAATAGGAGCTAGCCACTAAGGAAGGAACTTTGACCTTCTTGAATTTCTTGGAGGAGGTGCAGACCAGTCAAATTCTTCCTTGAGTCCCATTGATTTCAGTTCTTCTTCATTGTAGACATGTGAAAGAACAGCCCAGTGCGCTTGAAGGTTTCATGAAGATAGTAGTGGTTTTCTTCTTTGCATTGTGAGTTGAGGTCATGTTGTAAAGAAGAGTACCAAAGCGGCGTTTGACCCACTTATGATTGCGATCAACCTTGATGAAGGCGAGAGTAATTCACGATCAGTCATCACCACAGGTGCGATTGCTTGAGGACTATGCTTGGCGAGGTATTCTTCTTTGAGTCATGTGTGGCGAGTCATCATTGGTGGAGTAAGATCTTGCTGCTGTGAAACTGTCCATCAATGGGCGAATGCCTTCATCTATCACAGCAGCCTTTCCCTTTTCATCGGTGAGGTAATTGGCCGTTTGAGGACTTCAATCGAGGCGAGGTAGCTGCGATGGTTCAAAGTGTCGACCTTGTAATTGGTGAAGATATTGACTGATGAATCTCATAATCCAAGGTGCATAAGGCTTCAGCTCAAAAGGTGACATGGCAATGTTAGCGAGTCCTCATGAAGAAATCATGGAAATTGGCGGAGCGCCATGGATGATGTTGAAAAGCATATTCTTCATGATGCCAGCGACCTCTTCATCATTGAGTCGTGGCCCTTGATAGGACTCATAGTCTTCGTCGAATCCGATAGACTGTTCGAGGCACATATAATAATTCCTTGACGAGAATTTGGTCCTTGGAGCTTGCCTTGGTTTCAAAGGCTTCATCGGCACTTCTTTGGTGCCTTGTAGTGGTGTTTTCGGTCATCAATCCAAGACCCATGAAGTCACATCTTGAGCGTCTCCGGTGATGTGAAGGTTGCATAGAAGCGAAGAATTAGCTCTTCATTCCAATCACAAATATCGGTGCAAAAGTTTAGAAGACCTGCATCGTGAAGAACACTTAGGGCGGGCTCAAAGCACTGGCGGCGACTCCATATCCACATGAGGAATATGAGCATGATCGAAGATTTTGTCCTTGTTGAAAAGCGAGGAATAGAAGTTGGCTTGGTGGCGGTCGAGCGCCTCTTCCTAATCCGAGCAGAATCATAAGGATTATATTGATGAAGAACACATGCTCGGCAAAGAAATCCTTAGCCTTGAACTTTTGCTTGGTAGAAGCGGATTCTTACGCTTTGGCGGAGGGTGTCGATGAGTTGCATCACCACCTCGGGAATCGTAAGTTCAGGTTCTTGACTTGAGAATTTCTTGGTCCTCAACATGCGATCGAGGATTTTCAGCAGCGGCGCAGCAGTTTCATCGGCACTAGTGGCTGGAATTTCTTCATGCCTGAGAACTCGTCGGTTGATTTTCTTGAGTCTATCTGGACGATGCATGCGGGGAGTGAGGAACTTGTTGAAGCGGGGTGAAGAGCGGAGTATTGGCATGCTGATTTTCCCAAAGTCATCATTGATCCTTTGGGTGGTGCATCAATATCCACATCTTCATTTTCAATTTCCTCGATACCATCTTGAGGAATTTCATGGTCGATGAGGAATGGCGGGGTTGAAGGATAGCTTCCACTTCAATTTCTTCATCAATTTTCTCGGCGTAGCGGAGATTGATGTTCTTCATCAGATCGATTGGGATCTCATATTCTTCTCCAAAGGAACTACTTCCTTTGATGGTATGGAGAAATTGGAATAGCATCAATTGGGTTTTCAACAGATCTGGTCATTGGCTTCATTTTCTTGCGGCGAAGAATCAGCTTGGTGATGCTTTCCTTTTCTTCACGACAGCTCGTTCATGACCTTTGTTTTCTTCACATCGAAGCGGATGGAAGAATTGGAGTTGGAGTTAGCGCTGGAGGATCGAGGAATTTGGGGCAGTCTCTTGAGAGCAAGCGATGCAGTTCCCTGTCTTGAACAATTTCTTGAGCGCACCACTAGTGGGTGCCTGGCGATTCTTCGGTGGCTGGAATTTCTTCATCAGCCACTGGAATCAGCATTTTCTTCAGCGGCTGAGCTTCAGCGTTCTTGGCATTTTCTTCATTAGGCTGGCGGAGGCTTGACTGAGGATTTCATGTTGCCTTGGTGCGGCAGCATTTATGAGCTTCTTCGTCGGATCGCGAATCTGGTCTTGACTACTTGCCAATCAGCATAATGCGTGTCAAAGTCCTTGCTGAGGTTACGAATGTCAGTTTGGATTTGAAGGAGTTCCTCGGTGTCATCTTGACAACATTTTCTTGAGAACCTTTCCTTCTGTATTGAGCCTTCTTGATTTCCCTCGCCTTCTCGAACTTCCATTTTCTTCAGCTATGAAGTGAGTCAACATATGACTTTGACCGGTGTCAAAGGAAGATCGAGCGAGAGGGTATTTGGATCATTGTGCGGTCGATGAAATCGAGGACTTTCTTTGGGTCCAAAAGCGTGGCACAGCTGTTCCCTTGGCTCTTGCGGCTCTAACTTGGCGGTCTCGATGATTTCTTCAAGTTCTTCATCGGATGCCTCATCATCGAGATGTACGTGGACTACAAGCTGTTTCTTCCTTGGGCTGGGCGAGGACCACGTCCATTGTTGTTTTGTCTTCAGCAGTCGGGCGGATGAAGAATTGAGAAGCGGTGAGAATTTGCGAGAGATGCGAGGCAATTGAAAACCAGCAGTCCTTTGACATGTGGCAGTGCACAGGAATTGAAGGTTTGGGCGGAGCAGTTGAGGACTTTGATGGAACAGTAGTAGTGTGAGAATTTTCTCTTTGAGAATTTGCACGGAGGAGCTCTTGAGAACTTGGCCGTGAGGGCACAGATGAAGAAGCACTTGGCTTATTAGCAGACTTCTTTTGCATCGATTTCCTCGGTTTGACCGAGACCTCGATGGCAGCGGCAGTGGCAGAATCCTCATTGAATTTCTTCACGCTTCCTTTGCTTGCTTAGCCAACTTTGCTTGGCGTTTAGCCCATTCATCGGAAAGTCCTCACGCGTTTGGCGCTAGTGGGATCAGCTATTTGGCCTGGTGCCAAAGGAGCTCTTGGGCATGGAGGATTCAGCGAATTTCTTCATGTACTTAGGTGTTACATATCGGTATTCCTTCCATTCCGTGCCCATCTCCGTTCAATTTTCTGAATCGCACCTTGCGTTGATTTTGCTTTCCTCATCGGTGTGCAATAGTCGGCATATATTTCCTCGAGGATTTGAATCTTGTCATGACCTCGGGTTTCTTTCCTCCCTTCTGCTTCTTACCATCGCCATTTTCTTGGTGAGAAATTGAACAATTGAGTTCTCGAAGAAGTGTGCAGTTTTCTTCGAGAGCGCTGCAAATGAGTTAAGTTGATGAGAACCTAGGGATTCAGCAGCGGACATTTGTACTGTGAGCGAGTATAGGTGCGAGGAATTTGAAGAGGTCATATCGTTCTCGGAGGTTTTCAAAAGAACAAGTTTGAGGATTTTGACGGATGAGCCTTGAAGAATTTCAATAAGCGTTCTTTATCTTAGGTTCGAGTTGTATAGATCGAAGATCCACACAATTGAGGAATCTTGAAGAAAATCATTGCTTAGTGAAATGAGTCAAGAGATTTGAGGTGTTCATATGTGAAGAATTTGAAGAATAAACACCTTTGAAGAATTTGAAGAAAATTTGAGAATCAAAGCGAGTAAATAAAATAACTTTTAATTTACCGAAGTGAAGAACACGACGAACTGAGATGAACAGGTTAGAAGTTAAATCGTTCAGATCTTCTCCGCCCTAACTTGGCGGAGAAATCAGCTACGGCGCGGCGGAGTGAGAAATTCCACGGTCGGTAGCGATGCGTCGGCGAAGAGGTCAAAGCGGTGAAGCTTTTCCTCACGGCTGACGATGGAGTAGCGGCGCTAGGGTTCGAGGAGCTCGGCGGGAGAGAGGTCGGCGAGTAAAAGAGTGAGGAAGGAGAGAGGGTATTTATAGCCACGGTGAAAAGCGGCTCGTCCGAAGATTTAGAGACGAGCGTGCCTGACCGCTTCCTTCTCCGACATGTGTCACCCACGTCTTGTGTAGTGGAGATCGTGTGCGATCGTGGGTGGATATAATAATGCATCGTGGGATGCGGAGCGGTTTAATGGTAAAATCGAAGTTTGGATAAGATTCGTTTTAAAAGTTCCGTTCGCAATTTCTTCATTTATCAAGGACACAGTGAAGAAATTGAGCGAGTTTCAAAGTAGAACGCACATGAAGAATTTGTGAATGGATTGGGTTGAGTATAGCATAGAGGGAAGGGTCGATCACATTCACTTAGCGAAAAGCGACTTGAAGAAATAGCCATAAGTGAATCTTTGTAGAGGACATAAATCCATATATATATATATAGCCAATGAAGAAAGGCAATGAAGCAGTGAAGAATTTGCAAAGTTGAAGAATTTGAAAAACTGAAGAATTTGAAAAACTGAAGAATTTCAAAAAGCGAAGAATTTCAAAGGCGAGGAAAAACTCAAATTGAAGATTTTCAACTTTGGTGGTGGCGTGACCCACGGATAAGAATGATGATTTCAGACACGCGTACAATTGTCGTAGGGTTACGAGAATCAAATTCTTCATTAATTTCTTCACACTTAGAGTGTTATTCTTCATTGATTGAAGAAAACGTTTCTTCATGTGTTGCACATCTAAGTCATCAATTTTGCATAAGTGTTAGGATGTGTGCCTTTTCAAAGAACATTCGAAGATTCTAAGATATTTAGCTCACACGCAACTTGCTAAATCTCTTCTCATCCAAGGGCTTAGTGAAGATATCAGCTAGCTGTTCTTGGTCTTCACGTGCTTTCGATGGAGATGTAAGCCCTTCAACACATGATCACGAAGAAAATGATGGCGAATTTGAATGTGCTTTGTCTTGAGTCTGAAGCTGGGTTGTGAGCAATCTTGATGGCACTCTCATTGTCACGATGAGAGGCACATTCTTCACGTTGATGCCGTAGTCCTTGAGGTTTGCTTCATCCATAGTAATTGAGCACAACACGAGCCAGCAGCAATATATTCAGCTTCGCGATGGGACGGTGATACAGTTACTGTTTCTTGAGGACCAACGGACCAAAGATCGTCAGGAAATGACAAGTACCAGATGTTGACTTGCGGTCCCACGATCACCAGCATAGTCGAGTCAGAATATCAATGAGATCAAAAGTAGAGCCCTTGGGGTACCATAATCCTAGTGTTGGTGTGTGAGCTAGATATCGAAGAATATGCTTCTGACCTTATGGTGTGATTCCTTGGTGTAGCTTGAAATCGGGCACACATGCAAACACTAAGCATTATATCTGGCCTAGATGCACATAAGTACAATAAAGAACCAATCATGGGCGGTATACCTTGTGATCGAAGTCAATACCATTTTCATCGATGCATAGATGGCCATTTGTGGGCATAGGAATTTTAGCGCCTTTGCAATCTTGCATGCTGAATTTCTTGAGGACATCTTTGAGGTATTTCTCTGAGATATGAATATGCCATTGTGTTGTTGGAATTTGAAGACCTAAGAAGAATTTCAACTCTCCATCATAGACATTTGATATTCTTCACTCATCATATAGGCAAATTCATCACTATAACGTTGGTCGATACAACCAAAGATAATATCATCAACATATATTTGGCACACAAACAGTTCACCATCATATGATTTAGTAAAGAGAGTAGGGTCGAGTGAACGGGTGTGAAGCCATTCTTCACGAAGAATTCCTTCAATGTATCATACCACGCTTGAGGGGCTTGCTTGAGGCCATAGAGGGCCTTATTTAGTCTGAAGACTTTGTCGAGATTCTTTGGATCTTCAAAACACAGGGGTTGAGCAACATATACTTCTTCCTCAAGCTTACCATTGAGGAATGCACTTTTCACATCCATTTGATATAAAGTGATATTGTGATGGTTAGCATAGGCGAGTAATATCTTGAATAGACTCAAGTCTAGCGACAGTGCAAAAGTTTCATCGAAATCAATTCCTTCAACCTGCGTGTAGCCTTGAGCTACTAGTCGTGCCTTATTCCTCACCACAAGACCATTTTCATCTTGCTTGTTGCGATAGATCCACTTTGTGCCAATGATATTATGCTTGCGAGGATCTGGACGTTTGACCGGTTCGAGACGTTGTTGAGCTCGTGATGTAATTCTTCTTGCATGGCCTGAATCCACTCCGGCTCGAAATGCTTCATCTACCTTAGTGGGCTCTGTGATAGAGACAAAAGCATAGTGCCCACAAAGTTAGATAAATGTGAAGCTTTTGGCGGGTGAGAGAACTGGCGCTTCAATGTCATCGATGATCTTGTCAACTTGCACTTCTTTTGCAGCGAGGATGAGCTGGTTGTCTTGAGGAATTTGATCACTTTCCTCGGCACCATTTTCTTGACATTATCTTGGTGCATCATTTCGGCGTTCTTGGCGTCTGAGGAATGAATTCTTCAGCAGTTTCTTGATGGGAATGACATCCTCGGTTGCCTTGAATCTGATGGAATCCTCGGTGCTGGTTAAGTCTAACACAGAAGGTAGGTGCTCTCTTTGCGAGCCATTAGTTTCATCGAACCGCACATCTCTGATGTCAACAATCTTGTGAAGTGTGATGTTGAAGACTACTGTAGGTGTGCGAGTCCTTTCGTAACCAAGCATAAAACCTTCATGTGCTTTGATTGCAAATTTAGAGGTGTGGTGAGGATCTCTAATCCAGCATTTAGCACGAAGACTTTGAAATAACTTACATTGGGTTTCTTGTCGTAAGGAGTTCATAGGCAGTCTTTTGAAGAATTTGTGAAGATATACTCTGTTGATGATGTGGCACGCAGTGTCAATTGCTTCAATCCGAAGCGACTAGGCGTTTTGTATTCATCAAGCATAGTGCGAGACATCTCAACAAGAGTTACTGTTCTTGCGCTCCACGGCGCCATTTCTTTGAGGAGTATAAGGAGCAGATAACTCATGAGTAATACCAAGTTCATCAAGATAGTCATCAAGACCGAATTCTTGAACTCAGTTCCATTGTCACTCGATGTGCTTGATCTTCACACCAAAGTTGGTTGAAGCCCTCGAGGAAAATCGTTTGAAGATTTCCTGCACTTGATTTTTGTAAGTAACAATGTGTACCCATGTGTAGCGAGAGTAATCATCAACAATAACAAAGCCATAAAGAGATGCATCATTAGTGACAGTTGAGTAATGATTGGGACCAAAGAGGTCCATGTGAAGCAATTCAAAGGGGCGAGTAGTGGTCATGATAGTCTTATTTGGATGCTTGGCCTTGGTCATTTTCCAGCTTCACGGGCTCGCATAGGTGATCCTTGAGGAATTTGACATTCTCAATGCCAATGACATGCTTCTTCTTCGCATGGCGTGTGCAAATTCCTCATGCTGCGTGACCAAGTCGTCGATGCCATAGCCAGCATATACGAAGCTTTTGCAAGTAGACACACGGCTAGTTGTGGTCCTGTGGAAAAATCAACAATATACAAGTCTCCTCTCCTAAAGCCTTGAAGACTTTGGAATTGTCGACTTCCATAATCACAACACAGCGATACTTGCCAAAGATAACAACCATATCAAGATCACAAAGCATTGAGACTGACATGAGGTTATATCCTAAAGACTCAACAAGCATGACTTTGTCCATGTGCATGTCCTTAGAGATAGCAACCTTACCAAGTCCCAATACGACTTTTGCCTTTGTCGGCCAAAGATGATATGCTTGAGATGAGGCGGTGATAAGGGAGCATCCATCAATAGATTCTTGTCACCAGTCATGTGATTTGTACATCCACTATCGAGAACCCACTCAGTGGCTTTGGGTTGATCATCCTGCAGATGAATTAGTACAACTTACGATCTCATATACTTCACAATGAAGAATATGATATCAAGTTCATCAGATGAATTTCATCAGTCAGTATTCAGATAAGCATTATGAGGACGTGTGAAATGAAAGTTCATTTCATCATGATTAGCCTGCGTCCTTTCGGGCATTTTATCGGGCCCCGACAAATTCTTGAGGCGTTTAAGACACGTGCGGAGACCTGACCCTGCAGAAGAGATTAGTTCTTTTCTTCACCACCCACATCGAAGGGGTGGCAAAGAGTTCATCATTCTGCGAGCACCATATGAGAATGGTGGCATAGAGGCCAAACCATTTCGTTTCACACAAGAGGGGTTAGGGTAAGCATATGAATAAGCGGAGAAATTCTTGAGGACTTATGAACATATTGGTTTGAAGAATAATGCACATATTCATAGCCCTTAGCTCTACCTGCGAAGCGAGTTGTTAGCACGATGATAATCATATGAGGACTTTGATCCTTTTGAGAATTTGATCCACGTGAGGAATTTTGTCCGTATGAGGACTTGGATCCATATGAAGAATTTTGTCCATATGAAGAATTTGATCAGGGGTTACTTTTCTTCTTGGTGGTGTCATGAGGACATTCACGAAGATTTTCAAGGCACTTCTTGGGAACCAGATTTTCTTCATAGGGAACTATTCTGCGATTAGTGCCAACATATCTAGCAAATACTTCACCATTCGACTTTTGAACAGTTTATAGTTTGAGTCAAATGACTCATCATCGAATGAGGAAATTCACATGTAAATCCAGATAAGGTAGATGGATCAAGCTGGAGGTCCTTTTGCAGCAACCCATGAGGTTTTGGGATCTGCTCGGGCTTCGATCGTTCCATCGACATTGAGTTTCCTCTCAAAGGCAATACCCTCTTTCCTAGGGTTTCTGTTGAGGATCTGCTTTTAAGCACATCACAAAAGTCGATGCCCTTTGAGGCTTTTGTACATGCTGTCATGTACAATTCCTTCGATCTGCATCGTCGGTGATACTAGCAATGTCCTCGGTGAGGAATTAGTGATAGCGAGGCAGGTGAAGAATTTGTAACAGTTGAAGCATTTGAACATTCGGTGAAGAATTAGCGATTCACGTTCAATGCACTTTAAACATGGAGGAACAAATTCTTCTTGAGAAGCGCTGATTTGTTGAGCAAGTAATGAATCGCGCTCCTTACGAAGATCTTCATAACTCGCTCTTAGCTTCTCAAGATCTTGCTTTCTTTGAAGAAATTCATAAGAAAGTTTCTCATGATCGATAAGAGAGTGTTATGATGACCTTGAAGGCTATCAAGCCTAGGCGAACTCTCTGAAGATTTTCGATCGGGGCTTGAGTGCGATCCATTTCTTCACCTAACATATCATCACTCTTATCTAGCATGTTTTGAACCTTTTCAAAAGCCCTTTGTTGTTTTATTGCAATCTTAGCAAGTTTAGAATAGCTGGGCTTGAGATCCTCATCGATTCATTTTCACTAGATTGGAGGAGGTGTAATTGAGTACCTTGGCACCTTTTGCCATGAAGCAATAGGTGGGGCGTAGTCATCATTTTCCTCATCGGGCTTGTCGGTGAGTCGGTTTCTTGATGTTGAAGATGGACTTGCTAACATAAGAAGTAGCAAGAGCGGACTAGCCACACAGATTCGGATTCTTGGACTCCTCCTCTTCCTCATTTTCCTCAGATTCAGCTTGAGTCCATTTCCTTGCCAATGAATGCCCGAGCCTTTTGGAGCTGCTCTTCTTGTGAGAAGAAGGTTTTGAGGATTTTGATGATGAAGATTTTGATGATTTCTTCTTCTTCTTTCGTCATCGGCTGTAATCCTTGTGTTTCTTCTTTCTTAATTCCTTTTCCCCGAGGACAATCTTGGATATAGTGACCAGGTTTCTTGCATTTGTGGCAAAGTCTTCGCTTATAGTCACTAGATGAGGAATCACTTGCTCTTTGAGGATTTTCCAGCGACCACGTCTTGTGAATTTCTGGAATTTCTTCACGGCGGTGCTAGCTCTGGCCAAATTCTTGAGATCTCCAAGGCTACTACGAGTCTTCACTCTCGATTGATTCAGCCTTGGCCTTGAGGCACGTGTTTTTCCATAGCGAGAACCATAGAGATCTCTCTTTTGACAAGCTGGAACTTCGTGAGTATTTAGCCTTCGAGGATATCAGCAGGATCAAGAGACTTGTAGTCAGCTCGTTCTTGTATCATCGATGTCGAGTGTCAAATGAGGAATCAAGCGATCTTAGCAATTTCTTCACCACCTCATGGTCGGTGATGTCGATGGCACCAGTGCTTGAAGCTCATTTGAGATGTCGGTGAAGCGATCGAAGGTTTGTTGAACATTTTCGTTGTCGAGTCTTTTGAAGCGGTTGAAGAGATTCGAAGAACATCAACTCGAGAGTCACGCTGAGTTGAAACACCTTCATTACTTTGGACAGCTTTGTCCCAAATGAGTTTGGCGATTCCAAAGCACTCACTCTTCCATATTGGCCTTTGCTCGGATGGCCACATATGATATTCTTCGCTTGAGAATCGAGTTGCTTGAATCTCTTTACATCAGCATCATTCGAGAGAGGTGTGGTGAGGAAACACCTTTTGTCACAACATACCGGAGATCGTTGTCAATTGCTTCAAGATGCATTCGCATTTTGTTCTTCGATGAGGGGTAGTCCGTCCCATCGAAGGTAGGACACCTGCTGAGACCTTGATCATACTGCGGTCGACATAACTAAAACTCCGGTGGTTAAACCAAAATCACACGAACAAGGGAGTACCTTGCTCGATACCAATTGAAAGTCGTTATATCGACTAGAGGGGGTGAATAGGCGATTTTATGAATTTTACAAATTCTTCATCGAGGAATTTGCTGTGAGAAATTCCTTAGCGAAGAAATACATGCAGCGGAATAAGTACTCGAAGTAAGCATAACAGATTACAAGCATAGTCATCATGATGAAATGAAGACAATCCAGAGTCTGAAAGCGTAATCACAGGATAACACAAGATGAAGACAAAGCAGTGAAGAAATTGAGGCGAGGAAATTGAGAAAGTCTTGATCAAAGTCTTCAAACACAGATATGACAAACACTCAACACGATAATGAGGAAATGAAAGGGTTGAGGAAATAGAACCGATTAGGTTGGTGAAGACAATGATTTGGTAGACCAGTTCCAAGCTGCTTTCTCGGTTTACGTCTGGTTGGGGCGGTGAGTATTTAAACTCGAGGACACGCAGATCCGGACACCCGATCCTTGAGCACGCAGCTCGGGACACCAAGTCCTCACCGTATTCTCCTTGAACTAAGGTCACGCAGACCTCGTCCAATCACTCGTGGTAAGTCTTGAGCGACTTCCAAACCTTCACATACTTGGTCACTCGGCGATCCACAATTCCTCTTGGATGCTCTAGACCGTGACGCCTAACCGTCTGGAAGAAGCACAGTCTTCAAAGGTAAAAGCGTCGGATCCACGCAGGATCAATTTCTTGATGATGCTCAATCACTTTGGGTTTGTTGGGGTTTGGTTTTGGGTTTTCCTCACTTTGGGTTTTCCTCACTTGATGATTTTCGCTCAAAGTCCTCGGAGGATGGGTTGCTCTCAAATGACAAGTGTCAAGTTCTCTCGGGCAGCCAACCAACTAGTGGTTGTAGGGGCGGCTATTTATAGCCTAGGGAGCAGCCCGACATGATAAGACATAAATGCCCTTCAATGATATGACCGTTAGGTGGATAAGATATTTGGGACAGGTGGCGCGTAGCACAAACAGCGATCGGAAATTTGAACATCAAATTCCTCGGGGCTATCATGTTCCTCATTTGTGTAGGCAATTCGCCTTTGGCGAATTCCTAACTCCTCGATCGAGAACAAATTCCTCGGTGACGGAAGAGCTTCGTCTACATCCTTTGAAGAAATTGTTGAAGCTGTATGAGATTTCAAAAGCTTCACTCGAAGGGATTGGTAGGTGTAGGATTTTGAGTTGAGCATCAAATGGAAATTTTTCCTTAGTATTTCCTCAACCCCTTTAACGAAGACGGTGTTTCCTATGACTCAAGAAAGAGAAAATGAAACTACGAAAACAAAAGTCTTCACGCTTCATATTCCTCAAGCGATTACCAAGTCTTCAGAATCACACCAATTTCTTCACTTTCAAAGTCTTCAGAATATCAAATTCTTCAGTTGAAGAAATTCATTTTTAGGGGTCGACTTTCTCTGGAAATATCAAACTCCTCATAGACTTATAGACCTGTGTACACTTACAAACGCATCAGTTACTTAACCTATAAGTCTTCAATACACCAAAATCACTAAGGGGCACTAGATGCACTTACAAGTTTTCTTCCTATATATAAAAAAGTATGCTACTTGGTGTGCGCTTAGTCAACAAACGATTGTGCCAACCTTGACCATTGGATTGACATTCAACGTCTGCCGCGTTTCTTCAGTCTCTTCTTCCTCGAGCCGCCAAAGCCAAACCAGCGCCGGCGGGACCGCCTGATCCCGCCTCCCACGGCTGGTTGTGATCTTCCTCGGCTCTGTCCGTTCCGTCCGAGGCCTCACCATCGTCCTCCGCCTTGGTTACGCTCGCCCATGGCCTCCCCTCGGTGTTGTCAACATGGTCAACAACCGAGAGGAATAAGGAGATATTTGTACATGGTGAGGATGCGGTAGGGACCAAAGAGGTGTGTGATAACTTTGTTTTTCGAGGCGGAGAAGGGTATCAAGCTGGGTTGTGCGGGACCCGTGGCCCGTCTAGCCCGAACTTTTGTTTCATATGTTTAGCACATGACCGGCCCGGTTTGTTTTTTTCCTTTACGAAAAATGGCTAGCCAGCTATTTTGTTTTTGCGAATAACCAACATAGGCCTACTTGCTTTTCTCGCCTACTTGGCTGGAAATCTTTCAAGGCGTGGAGGATGCATTTTGCCCAGAAAATGGGCTATAAGTAATAAGAAATGGGATATAAGTAATAAGAAATGGGCTATAAGTAATAATAAATGGGCTGTAAAATGAAAAAATACAGCAAACAGGCAATTATAGTTCCAAAATACTGTTTTCTTTCGGATTTTGATATCTTAAATTTCATTGTTTTTGTGCGGGTAAAATTTCATTGAATTTAAATTAAGGTATATTTAGATTTAAAATTAATTTGAATCTGGCTAGAAATTTCGGGCTGTATGTTGTTTGGGACAGATTTGGAGGCTGACTTGTGGGTCTACTAGGTTGACGTGTACTTTGGCTTTGTCAACTTAGTCCACAAACAATTCTAGCAGCAGCGATCATTGGATGTTAATCGAACGGCCGTGCTGCTTCTTCAATATCTGATCTTCTTGCTCCAGCCGCCCAAACCAGCTCGGTGGGACTGCTGCTCCGCCTCCGTGGCGGTTGTCTTTGCCGCCTGAGCCGCACCGCCCACCCTACTTCATTGCTGGCGGGCCATTCCTCTACTCACCCACACCTCCTGTTATTTTCGGCGACGGCAGCCGGACCGATAAACCCTCGTACTCCCCGCTGCGTGAGCAACCATTCCGAGTCTTCCCGGCTCCGTGTCGTTCCTTCCTAGGCCTCGCCGTCGTCCACCGCCATGGTGCTCTCGGCGCTGCCTGGTCAGCGTGGTCAGCGAGCGATATCCATCGGCCGTGGACTGTCTGCGCAAAATAATGATTCCTCCACCGACAGCTGGGACCCACCGGAAGGGCCTCTGTATTTCGCGAAAAAAACATTCCCCCCGCTGACATGTCGGACCCACCAGCTATATCTTCGCACACAAGGAAGTGCCTCATTATTACGCACAAAAAATGAATACCCCTGCTAGCTGGGACCCACCATAGTGGGAGGATGACTTGTGGGCCAACTAAGTTGACGGGGACGGAGGGCTTTGTCAACTTAGTCAATATGAACGATTCTAGCTCCAGTGACCGTACGATGTCCATCCAATGGCCGTAGTGCTTCTTCAACCTCTGGTCTTCTTGCTCCAGCCGCCCAAAGCAGCGCCGGTCGTGCCGCATGCTCCTGCCTCCTGTGGCGGTTGTCTTTGCCTTGAGGCCTCACGCCCCTACTATTCCCACCATTGGCCAGGCCCTGCGGCGACGACAGCCTCACACCGTAGCCGAACCAGTGAACCCTCGTACTCCTCTCCGCGCGGGCTTCCACTGCTGCGTCTTCCCCGGCTCCGCGTCGTCCCCTTCCTAGGCCTCGCCGTCGTCCACCGCCGTGGTGCTCTTGGCGCGGCCTGGTCAACGTGGTCAAGAGCGACTTCCATCGGACGTGGGTATGCGTGGAGAGGCCGACATTTGGGTCCACGGCCGCAGCAAGGAAGTGCCTCCTTATTACGGAAAATAATGATTCCTCCACGGCGGTGGGACCCACCGAGCAGGCCCTTTGTATTTCCTGTAAAAACGTTTCCCCACATTGCTGGGACCCACCGGCTTCATCTTATACGGAAGGAAGTGCGTCCGGGCAAAAAATGATTCGCCCCACGGTATTGGGACCCACCAGCTACACCTTCGCGCAAGGAAGTGTGTCGGGCAAAAAAAACAATTAGCCCCCACATTGTTGGGACCCACGGCTACATCTTCGCATACGGAAGGAAGTGCGTCCGGGCCAAAAAGCGATTCTCCCCACATTGCTGGGACCCACCAGCTACATCTTCGCACACAAGGAAGTGCGTCCGGGCAAAAAACGATTAGCCCCCACATTGCTGGGACCCAACAGCTAAATCTTCGCACGCAAGGAAGTGCGTCCGGCAAAAAACGATTCCCCATTGCTGGGACCCTGACTACATCTTTGCTGCAAGGAAGTGCGTCCGGGCAAAAAATGATTCGCCCCATTGCTGGGACCCACCAGCTACATCTTCATACGCAAGGAAGTGCTCGGCGGTCGGGACCCACCTGGTGAAGCGTAAGTAGCGTTGTCATTTTGGTCGTGACGTGTGCGTACATATATCTTGGTGGATGTAGAGGCGCGCGTGTCGTAGTAGAGGCGCGCGCGTAGCATGTACACGTCGCATACAGCGGCAGGGTGCAAGAAAGAAAATCGCCACGTATGTGTACATCTGGCGGGGTCTCGAACGCCTACTCGCGCATACGTACGGCGAGGGCTCGTGTACATGGCTGGGTCGGAACAGAAAAACAGCGTCGTCATCGTGTTCATGGGGAGGCAACCGGCTGGGTCGGAACGGAATGCGTCGTCGTGTTCATCGGGAGGGCTTGGGCGGAACATCCGATGGAAGCGAGGCTGGCGTCGCGAGCGGAGAAGCGGCCTTGTGTTCGACCGCCACGTTAAAGCGGGATCCTGTTCATCGGGAGGGTGCGGCATACCGCAAAAGCGGAGAAGCGGACCTCCTATAGTGAAGCACGGGGTCATGTTGATTGGGAGGGTGTGGCGTGCCGCCAAAGCGGACGAAACAGACCTCCTACGGTCAAGCAGGGGCCTGTTGATCGGGAGGGTGTGGCATACCGCAAAAGCGGATTTAAACGGACCTCCTACGGTCGGAGCAGGGGTCTGTTGATTGGGAGGGTGTGGCGTGCCGCAAAAGCGGATGAAACGGACTTGTGTTGGGCCTTCTGATCGAAGCGGGGTCCTGTTCGCCGGGAGGGTGTGGCGTACCGCAAAAGCGGACCAAGCGGACTTGTGTTGGGCGCCACGGTCAAGCAGGGGTCTGTTCATAGGGAGGGTGTGGCGTGCAAAGCAGGACTCCACGGGATCTGTTCATCTCCACCGTCGACCTCCTCCAACCTCCACGGGCTACCGTCAACCTCCTCCAGCCTCCACGGGCTCCTGTTCATCTAGCCTCCACCGTGCGCTACTCCACCGCTCTTGTTCAACCACCCCTCCACCGTCTCTGTTCATCCAGCCCTCCACACCACGGGGTCTGTTCAACCACCCTCCACGGGCACCCTCCACCGTCTCTGTTCATCCAGCCCTCCACACCACGGGGTCTGTTCAACAGAGGCAACGCCACCGCTCCTTGTTCATCAACCCCCCTCGCATAGCGCTCCTTTGTTCATCAATCGATCGGCTTGATTAGTAGCGGTAGCGAAGAATTGCTCGATCGGGTTGATTAACAGCCATCGATCGATCGCTCGTGTTTAGTAACGTGTAGCCTGCAGTGCAATCGCTTAGGTTCAGTTAGAGCCCAACACCTCGCTCGGGTTGATTAGAGCCAATACCTCGCACACACGCTGCAGCGTCGTGTCACGAGAAAGCAGCGCATCGCTCGGCCCCGACCTCCCACCGTAACGGTAACTCCCGAAATTTTCCTCCCCTTGCTTCTACCATGGTTTTTCCATCATGGGACGGCCCAAAGAATGTCATGCAGCTGCGTCTCCAGCCGCCCAAGATGAAAAGCCCATTTTGTCATGATTTTTGTCATAAGTAGGAGCCCACCACATCTATGATGATACGGGTTTTGTCACAATTATCGTCATAGGAGTGTCATATGTATGACAGAAAAAAAATTCGTTCGGCCCAAAATGTCACGGATGTGTCTTTTTTTATAGTGAGAGGTAGCGTGCCGACTGTGATCACATCGACTTTGGAACCATTTCCCACGCGCATCGTCACCTCGTACTTAGCCAATCTTAAGCAATCCGTAGTCCCTGTTTGAGTTGCAAATATCGACAGCAGAACCCGTATCAAATACCAGTGCTCTGCGAGCATTAGTAAGGTACACATCAATAATATGTATATCACATATACCTTTGATCACCTTGCCATCCTTCTTATCCGCCAAATACTTGGGGCAGTTCCGCTTCGATGACGATCGCTTGTAGTAGAAGCATTGAGGTCTCGGGCTTAGGTCCGGACTTGGGTTTCTTCTCTTGAGCAGCAACTTGCTTGCTGTTCTTTTGAAGTTCCTTCTTTTCCCTTTACCCTTTTCTTGGCTGGTGGTCTTATTGACCATCAACACTTGATGCTCCTTCTTGATTTCTACCTCCGCAACCTTTAGCATTGCGAAGAGCTCGGGAATCGTCTCATCCATCCCTTGCATATTATAGTTCATCACGAAGCTCTTGTAGCTTGGTGGCAGTGATTGGAGAATTTTGTCAATAATGCTATCATCCGGAAGATTAACTCCTAGTTGAATCAAGTGATTATTATACCCGGACATTTTGAGTATATGCTCTTGTGAACTATTCTCCTCCATCTTGCGGTGTAGAACTTATTGGAGACTTCATATCTCTCAATCCGGGCATTTGCTTGAAATATTAACTTCAACTCCTGGAACATCTCATATGCTCCATGACGTTCAAAACATCGTTGAAGTCCGGTTCTAAGCCGTAAAGCATGGCACATTGAACTATCGACTAGTCATCGCTTTGCTCGCAGACGTTCTTAACATCGTCGATTGCATCTGCGGCAGGTTGGCACCAGCGGTGCTTCTAGGGCGTAATTCTTTTGTGCAGCAATGAGGATAATCCTCAAGTTACGTACCTAGTCCGTGTAATTGCTACCATCATCTTTCAACTTTGCTTTCTCAAGGAACGCATTAAAATTCAACGGAACAACATCACGGGCCATCTATCTACAATCAACATAGACAAGCAAGATACTATCAGGTACTAAGTTCATGATAAATTTAAGTTCAATTAATCGTATTACTTAAGTACTCCCACTTAGATAGACATCCCTCTAATCCTCTAAGTGATCACGTGATCCAAATCAACTAAACCATGTCCGATCATCACGTGAGATGGAGTAGTTTCAATGGTGAACATCACTATGTTGATCATTGATACGTCTCCGTCGTATCTACTTTTCCAAACACTTTTGCCCTTGTTTTGGACTCTAACTTGCATGATTTGAATGGAACTAACCCGGACTGACGCTATTTTCAGCAGACTTTCCATGGTGTTACTTATGTGCAGAAACAAAAGTTCTCGGAATGACCTGAAACTCCACGAAACGTCTATTTGGAAATAATAAAAAATCCTTGCAAAAGATGAAGACCAGGGGGCCCACACCCTGTCCACGAGGGTGGGGGCACGCCCTCCCCCCTAGGGCGCGCCCCCTACCTCGTGGGCCCCCTGGAGATCCTCCGACCTCAACTCCAACTCTATATATTTGCTTTCGGGGAGAAAAAATAAGGGAGAAGAAATCATCACGTTTTACGATACGGAGCCGCTGCCAAGCCCTAAAACCTCTCAGGAGGGCTGATCTGGAGTCCGTTCGTGGCTCCGGAGAGTGGGGATTCGTCGCCATCGTCATCATCAACCATCCTCCATCACCAATTTCATGATGCTCACCGCCGTGCATGAGTAATTCCATCGTAGGCTTGCTAGACGGTGATGGGTTGGATGAGACCTATCATGTAATCGAGTTAGTTTTGTTAGGGTTTGATCCCTAGTATCCACTATGTTCTGAGATTGATGTTGCTATGACTTTGCTATACTTAATGCTTGTCACTAGGGCCCGAGTGCCATGATTTCAGATCTGAACCTATTATGTTTTCATGAATATATGTGAGTTCTTGATCCTATCTTGCAAGTCTATAGTCACCTACTATGTGTTATGATCCGGCAACCCCGAAGTGACAATAATCGGGACCTCTCCCGGTGATGACCATAGTTTGAGGAGTTCATGTATTCACTATGTGCTAATGCTTTGTTTCGGTACTCTATTAAAAGGAGGCCTTAATATCCCTGAGTTTCCATTAGGACCCCGCTGCCACGGGAGGGTAGGACAAAAGATGTCATGCAAGTTCTTTTCCATAAGCACGTATGACTATATTCGAAATACATGCCTACATTACATTGATGAATTAGAGCTAGTTCTGTGTCACCCTATGTTATGACTGTTACATGATGAACCGCATCCGGCATAATTCTCCATCACCGATCCAATGCCTACGAGCTTTTCATATACTGTTCTTTTCTTATTTACTTTTCCGTTGCTGCTATTACAATCACAACAAAACACCAAAAATATTACTTTTGCTTCCGTTACTTTTGCTACCATCACCACTACTATCGTATTGCTTTGCTACTAAATACTTTGCTGCAGATATTAAGTTATCCAGGTGTGGCTGAATTGATAACTCAGTTGCTAATACTTGAGAATATTCTTTGGCTCCCCTTGTGTCGAATCAATAAATTTGGGTTGAATACTCTACCCTCAAAAACTGTTGCGATCCCCTATACTTGTGGGTTATCAAGACTATTTTCTGGCGCCGTTGCCGGGGAGCATAGCTCTATTCTTTGAGTCACTTGGGATTTATATCTGTTGTTCACTATGAAGAACTTGAAAGACGCTAAGACAACAATTTATCCCTCGACTACGAGGGGAGTTAAGGAACTGCCATCTAGCTCGCACTTGATTCACCTTACATTTTGAGTAAGCTTGCGACACCTAAACTGCTTACGCTATTCATTACGATATGTTGCATGTTATTGATGATGCCACTACGCTATGCATGATACTTATGATGAAACTACTTCTATGCTTGATACTACTGTGCCACTTAGTGAATTTCTTGATAAACAAATTACTAGGGCTAGAGAGAAAGAAATTATTGAAACTGATTATATTGATGAAAGTGATGATGAAGACTTGCCTGTTATTCCTGAGGGTTATGTTTTTGATAAAGAAGCTTCTTTAGCTATTTTAGCCTGCAAAGATAGATATGAACTCAAGAGGTTATTAGTTAAATGGAATAAGCAATCTCTTAATGATAGAATGAGACCTGACCCTGCTTTTGCAACTTCACCTATCTGTGTTACCGATAAGGATTATGAATTCTGTGTTGATCCTGATATAATTACTTTGGTTGAATCTGATCCTTTTCATGGCTATCAATCTGAAACTGTTGTGGCACATCTTACTAAATTAAATGATATAGCCACCCTGTTCACTAATGATGAGAGATCTCGCTACTTCTATATCCTTAAAATATTTCTGTTCTCATTAAAGAGTGATGCTAAGATATGGTTTAATTCTCTTGACCCTGGTTGTATGCGTAGTCCCCAGGATATGATTTATTACTTCTCTGCTAAATATTTCCCTGCTCATAAGAAACAAGCTGCTTTGAGGGAAATATACAACTTTGTGCAAATTAAAGAAGAGAGTCTCCCACAAGCTTGGGGAGGCTTCTCAAGATATAATGCTTTGCTGATCATCCTCTTAAGAAAAATGAAATACTTGATATCTTTTACAATGGACTAACCGATGCTTCCAGAGATTACCTGGATAGTTGTGATGGTTCTGTTTTCAGGGAAAGAACACCGGATGAAGCTGAAATCCTATTGAATAATATGTTGACAAATGAAAATAATTGGACACTTCCTGAGCCAATTCCTGAGCCTATTCCTAAACCAACTCCGAGGAAGAGAGGTGTGCTATTTCTTAGTCCTGAAGATATGCAAGAGGCAAAGAAATCTATGAAAGAAAAGGGTATTAAAGCTGAAGATGTTAAGAATTTACCTCTTATTGAAGAAATACATGGTCTTAATTTACCGCATGTTGAAGAAACATATGATCGTAATCCTTCACCTATAGAAGAACCTCATGGTTTTGATAACCCGACACAGGTAGTAAAGGTAAATTCTCTCTATAGATATGATAGAGCTGAAATCCCTCCTACTAAAGTTGCTAGCCAATGCTTGGATGAGTTTGATAACTTTATGGTTAAGCAAGAAGATTTCAATGCTTATTTTGGTAGACAATTGAAATACAATTCCGATACGCTTAAACACTTGGGTGATTACATTACTGATGTTAGAGGTGAACTTAAACTCATTACTAAACATGCTTCTATGGTTACCACTCAAGTAGAACAAGTACTTAAGGCTCAAAATAACTTTCTCAATGAAATGAATAGTAAGAAAAATGATTATGTTGTTAGAGTGGCTACTTGAACTGGTAGAATGACTCAGGAACCTTTGTATCCTAAAGGCCACCCTAACAGAATTGAACAAGATTCTTAGAGAAATAATATTGATGCACCTAGTTCTTCTAAAAAGAAGAAAAAGAAAAATTATAGGACTTTGCATGCTTCTAGTGAACCTATTGCTGAACCACCTGAGGATCCAAATGATATCTCTATTTCTGATGCTGAAACACAATCTGGTAATGAACATGAACCTAGTGAAAATGTTAATGATGATGTTCATGATGATGCTCAACCTAGTAATGATAATGATGTAGAAATTGAACCTGATGTTGATCTTGATAACCCACAATCAAAGAATCAACGTTATGATAAGAGAGACTTTGTTGCTAGGAAACATGGTAAAGAAAGAGAACCATGGGTTCAGAAACCCATGCCTTTTCCTCCCAAACCATCCAAGAAAAAGGATGATGAGGATTTTGAGCGCTTTCCTAAAATGATTAGACCTATCTTTTTGCGTATGCGATTAACTAATATGCTCAAAATGAATCCTTATGCTAAATATATGAAAGATATTGTTACAAATAAGAGAAAGATACCGGAAGCTGAAATTTCCACCATGCTTGCTAATTATACTTTTAAAGGTGGAATACCAAGGAAACTTGGAGATCCAGGAGTACCTACTATACCATGCTCCATTAAAAGAAACTATGTTAAAACTACTTTATGTGACCTTGGAGTCGGTGTTAGCGTTATGCCTCTCTCTTTATATCGTAGACTTGACTTGAATAAGTTGACACCTACTGAAATATCCTTGCAAATGGCCAATAAATCAACTGCTATACCTGTCGGTATTTGTGAGGATGTGCCTGTTGTGGTTGCAAACGTTACTATTTTAACGGACTTTGTTATTCTTGACATTCCCGAGGACGATAGTATGTCTATTATTCTTGGAAGACCTTTTTTGAATATAGCAGGGGCTGTTATTGATTGCAACAAAGGCAATGTCACTTTTCATGTTAATGGTAATGAGCATACGGTACACTTTCCGAGGAAACAACCTCAAGCTCATAGTATCAACTCTATTGGAAAAATTCCATCGATTATTATTTGGAGGTTTTGAATTTCCTCTTCCTACTGTCAAGAAGAAATATGATATTCTTATTATAGGGGATGTGCATATCCCCGTTGAGGTAACATAGTGTTATTCGAAATTTCTCCGGTTCCATGTTATTCGGAATGAGTTTGTTAACAAGACCTGATCAACCTTGTTAGTGGATTCCTTTTGATGAGCATGAGATGGATGAAAGTAGAAGGCACAATCTTCTGTACCCTCTTTCTACTTTCTGTTATTTAGTTGAAATAAAGTAAAAATAGTATTCTTACATGCATTTTTCGATTTATCCGTGCAATATAAAAATACCCCGAAAATAAAAGTTCTCCAAATGCCCTAAAAATGGAATATGATTTTTTCTAGAATATTTGAGGATTCCTGGAACTGAAAACACAGCAGGGGGATCAACCACCTGGCCACGAGGGTGTAGGGCGCGCCCTACCCCCAGGGCATGCCCCCTGCCTCGTCGGCCCATGGTGGCCCTCCTCCACTTATTCCTGCACCCATACACTCCTTCTTCCTCCCACAAACACCAATATCCAGCTCAAGCACGAGTTCTAGCTCATTTTGCTGCGATTTTCGATCTCCTTGCTCAAAGTACCTCTCACAAAACTGCTTGGGGAGATTGTTCCTTGGTATGTGACTCCTCCATTGGTCCAATTAGTTTTTTCTCTAGTGCTTTATTCATTGCAAATTTGTGCTGCCTAGGTGACCATGTTCTTGAGGTTGCTTGTCAAATTTATATGGTTCCAAGTAGTTCTAATGCATGATATAGTCTCTAGGCACTTGTAGGAGTAGTTGCTATCAATTTTATTGAGGTTGGTTCACTTTTGTTTGAAGTTACTAAAAATTTCAGAAATTTTTCAGAGGAAGAAATATGCTTAGGAAAATGTTCCAAGGTGGTTCTTCAAGGAAGCAAGGACCCAGGCTTGCAATGCGTGATGCTGATAAGGAGCCACCAAGGGACGCTCCTGTGTGGCCCTGTGAATGGCCTTTAGAAAATTTTATGGATCAAGCGGGAATCAAGGAAGAATTTAACGCATATTTGCATAATGCTGATCTTGTGAGCTTTGAGGCAGAGAAGTGCAGCCAATATTATCATCTCACTAGTTCATTTGTGAGGAGATTTTAATTTTCATCTTCACGTAATTCTCCAACTGTCCTGTTTGATCTTTATGAAAAATCTTATACCATGGACTTAGAGGATTTTACTTCTGCTTGCAAACTTCCACAATGGGGTAGTGTTAGTGAACCCCGTAAATCTGAATTTAGAAACTTTCTTGCTGGTATAACCGTGGGGGAATCTAGAGATATAGCACAAGCTACCATAGGGAGCATTCGTTTTCCTGCTATACATTATTTTGCTCTCTTCATAGGTAGGTGCATAAATGGTAAAGATGAAGCATGTCATATGTGTGTGCCTGACCTCAGTATTCTTAGGAATGCTGTGTTAGGAGACAAATCTTATAATTTGGGAGCCATCGTTGCACGTAGGTTGCATAATAATAGATTTAATGGAGATTTCTTTGGTGGAATTTATGCAACCCGCTTAGCTGATTTTCTTGGAGTGGATGTTCGTGGGGATGACATTGAGTTGCCTCCTACTTATTTAGACTATAATTCCATGGTCTACCACCAGTTTGTCGAGAGGAATGAATCACCTCTCCAGTATCGACTAATCTTTGACAAACGACGTGATGTCCGTATTACTCTCCCTGCTCCTGCCTTCTTTGATTATCAGGCAAAAGTAAGCAATTTTATTACCAGAGAGGATGCAGATGAGTACGAGAGGAGGGCGGAGGCAGCTCGACGCCACGCTGCAGCTCAGGAGGCGATAGCCGCTACATCGCAGTACGACCCCAGCTACACCTACGGGTATCCGCCAGGCCATCCGTGGCAATGAACCAACTTAGGCCAAAAGCCTAAGCTTGGGGGAGTACGTATCTCTCACCGACATTACATTTATGTTCACACACACTCATTGCTAGATGTCGGTGCTCATACTTTTTCATTGTATTATCCATGCTAGTTTATTTTCCTTTTCCTGCTTTCTTCTTGTGTGTTTGTTAAACTAAAAGAAACCAAAAAAAATTAGTGTAGTTTTTAGTTAGTTTACTTTCCTTGCTGTAGTAGTATTAATTAAAAAGAAAACCCAAAAAGATTTCCCATTCTTCTTTTGCTTGTTGGGAGCTTTCCCGTGTAAATAGTTTTTATTGCTTTTCTTTTCTTTGGGGTTCGATAGAGAAGACCATAATTAAATTGTTGAAGTGGCTCTTATATGCATTGTGGTTGATTTAACCAAGAGCCCATATTACCTTGTCTTCTCCTGTTTATTGAATGCTCATGATTCCAGCTTAGTCCAATGCCGTGCACTCTTATTATTATTCACTTTGTTCGGTCGTGCAAGTGAAAGGCAATTATGACGATATATGATGGACTGACTGAGATGAGAAAAGCTGGTATGAACTCGACCTCTCTTGTTTTTGTAAATATGATGAGTTCATCGTTCCTGATTCAGCTTATTATGAATAAACATGTTTGCAATGACAATTAGAGATCATAGTTGCTTGTGCCATACTCGATTAGCTATGAGTTATAATGGTTTACCTTGCGTGCCAACATGCTATTAAAATGGTTGTGATGTGGTATAGTGGGGTGGTATCCTCCTTTGAATGATTTAAGTGACTTGACTTGGCACATGTTCACACATGTAGTTGAAACAAATCAACATAGCCTTTATGATATTTATGTTCATGGTGGATTATATCCTACTCATGCTTGCATCCAATGTTTATTAATTTTAATGCATGTTCATGATTGTTGTCGCTCTCTAGTTGGTCGCTTCCCAGTCTTTTGCTAGCCCTCACTTGTACTAAGCGGGAATACAGCTTGTGCATCCAATCCCTTAACCCCTAAAGTTATTCCATATGAGTCCACCATACCTTCCTATATGCGGTATTTACCTGCCGTTCCAAGTAAATTTGTATGTGCCAAACTCTAAACCTTCAAATATAAACATTATGTTTTGTATGCTCGAATAGCTCATGTATCAACTAGGGCTGCCCTTATCTTCCATGTTAGGCGGGTTATTCTCAAGAGGAGTGAACTCCGCTCCTCACTCACGAGAAAATGGCTGGTCACCGGGATGCCCAGTCCCATGCTTTATGCAAACTAAATCAAAATAATTGCAAACAAAACTCCCCCTGGGACTGTTGCTAGTTGGAGACACTCATTGTTTCGAGCAAGTCATGGATTGATGCTTGTTGGTGGAGGGGGAGTATAAACTTTACCATTCTGTTCGGGAACCGCCTATAATGTGTGTAGCATGGAAGATATCGCCATCTCTTAGTTGCTATGTTGACAATGAAAGTATACCGCTCAAAATATTATTTATCTCTATTTCAAAACCAAGCTCTGGCACCTCTACAAATCCCTGCTTCCCTCTACGAAGGGCCTATCTATTTACTTTTATGTTGAGTCATCACCCTCTTATTAAAAAGCACTAGCTGGAGAGCACAACTGTCATTTGCATTCATTACTATTAATTTATATTGGGTATGACTATGACTGGATCTCTTTTACCATGAATTACAATGTCTAGTCGGTCCTTGATCTTTAAACGTGCTCTGCATTTATGTTTTGCGGTCTCAGAAAGGGCTAGCGAGATACCATCTTGTTATATCATATCATGATTGTTTTGAGAAAGTGTTGTCATCCGAGATTTATTATTATGGCTCGCTAGTTGATTATGCCATTGATATGAGTAAACATGAGACACTGAGAGTTATTGCAAATGTGGTTAGTCATAATCTTTCTGAAAACTTGAATGTTGGCTTTACATATTTACAACAACAAGAGCAAACAGAGTTTGTAAAAGTTTTATTTATCACTTTCAGTTTATCAACTGAATTACTTGAGGACAAGCAAAGGTTTAAGCTTGGGGAGTTGATCGTCTCCGTCGTATCTACTTTTCCAAACACTTTTGCCCTTGTTTTGGACTCTAACTTGCATGATTTGAGTGGAACTAACCCGGACTGACGCTGTTTTCAGCAGACTTTCCATGGTGTTATTATGTGCGAAACAAAAGTTCTCGAATGACCTGAAACTCCACGAAGCGTCTATTTGGAAATATTAAAAATCCTTGCTAAAGATGAACACCGGGGCCCACACCTGTCCACGAGGTGGGGCGCCCTCCCTAGGGCGCCCCTACCTCGTGGGCCCCTGAGCTCCTCCGACCTCAACTCCAACTCTATATATTTGCTTTCGGGGAGAAAAAGTAAGGGAGAAGAAATCATCACGTTTTACGATACGGAGCCGCCGCCAAGCCCTAAAACCTCTCGGGAGGGATGATTTGGAGTCCGTTCGGGGCTCCGGAGAGGGGGATTTGTCGCCATCGTCATCATCAACCATCCTCCATCACCAATTTCATGATGCTCACCGCCGTGCATGAGTAATTCCATCATAGGCTTGCTGGACGGCGATGGGTTGGATGAGATCTATCATGTAATCGAGTTAGTTTTGTTAGGGTTTGATCCCTAGTATCCACTATGTTCTGAGATTGATGTTGCTATGACTTTGTTGTGCTTAATGCTTGTCACTAGGGCCCGAGTGCCATGATTTCAGATATGAACCTATTATGTTTTCATGAATATATGTGAGTTCTTGATCCTATCTTGCAAGTCTATAGTCACCTACTATGTGTTATGATCCGGCAACCCGAAGTGACAATAATCGGGACCACTCCTGGTGATGACCATAGTTTGAGGAGTTCATGTATTCACTATGTGCTAATGCTTTGTTCCGGTACTTTATTAAAAGGAGGCCTTAATATCCCTTAGTTTCCATTAGGACCCCGCTGCCACGGGAGGGTAGGACAAAAGATGTCATGCAAGTTCTTTTCCATAAGCACGTATGACTATATTCGGAATACATGCCTACATTACATTGATGAATTGGAGCTAGTTCTGTGTCACCCTATGTTATGACTGTTACATGATGAACCGCATCCGGCATAATTCTCCATCACCGATCCAATGCCTACGAGCTTTTCATATACTGTTCTTTGCTTATTTACTTTTCTGTTGCTGCTATTACAATCGCTACAAAACACCAAAAATATTACTTTTTCTTCCGTTACTTTTGCTACCGTCACCACTACTATCATATTGCTTTGCTATTAAATAATTTGCTGCAGATATTAAGTTATCCAGGTGTGGCTGAATTGACAACTCAGTTGCTAATACTTGAGAATATTCTTTGGCTCCCCTTGTGTCGAATCAATAAATTTGGGTTGAATACTCTACCCTCAAAAACTGTTGCGATCCCCTATACTTGTGGGTTATCAATCGTATCTACTATATGATTCACGCTTGACCTTTCGGTCTCCGTGTTCCAGGCCATATCTGTTATATGCTAGGCTCGTCAAGTTTAACCTGAGTATTCTGCATGTGCAACTGTTTTGCACCCGTTGTATTTGAACATAGAGCCTATCACACCCGATCATCACGTGGTGTCTCAGCACGAAGAACTTTCGCAACGGTGCATACTCAGGGAGAACACTTATATTTTGATAATTTAGTGAGAGATCATCTTATAATGCTGCCATCAATCAAAGCAAGATAAGATGCATAAAAGATAAACATCACATGCAATCAATATAAGTGATATGATATGGCCATCATCATCTTGTGCTTGCGATCTCCATCTCCGAAGCACCGATAAAGTAAAGCATTACAGGGCGACTGCATTGCATACAATAAAGCGACAACCATATGGCTCCTGCCAGTTGCCGATAAGTCGGTTACAAAACATGATCATCTCATACAATAAAATTTAGCATCATGCCTTGACCATATCACATCACAACATGCCCTGCAAAAACAAGTTAGACGTCCTCTACTTTGTTGTTGCAAGTTTTACGTGGCTGCTACGGGCTTAGCAAGAACCGTTCTTACCTACGCATCAAAACCACAACGATAGTTTGTCAAGTTGGTGTTGTTTTAACCTTCGCAAGGACCGGCGTAGCCACTCGGTCCAACTAAAGTTGAGAAACCGACACCCTTGACTACACGTGTGCAAAGCACGTCGGTAGAACCAGTCTCACGTAAGCATCGCGTAATGTCGATCTGGGCGCTTCATCCAACAATACCGCTGAACCAAAGTATGACATCTTTGGTAAGCGGTATGACTTATATCGCCCACAACTCACTTGTGTTCTACTCGTGCATATGACATCTATGCATAAAACCTGGCTCGGATGCCCTTTGTTGGGGAGCGTAGTAATTTCAAAAAAAAATCCTACGCACATGCAAGATCATGGTGATGCATAGCAACGAGAGGGGAGAGTGTTGTCCATGTACCCTCATAGACCGAAAGCGGAAGCATTAGCACAATGCGGTTGATGTAGTCGTACGTCTTCACGATTCGACCGATCAAGTACCGAACGTACGACACCTCCGAGTTCAGCACATGATCAGCCCGATGACGTCCCTTGAACTCTGATCAAGCCGAGTGTTGAGGGAGAGTTTCGTCAGCACGACGGCATGGTGACGATGATGATGTTCTACCGACGCAGGGCTTCGCCTAAGCACCGCTACAGTATTATCGAGGTGGACTATGATGGAGGGGGGCACCGCACACGGCTAAAAGATCAAATGATCAATTGTTGTGGCTGGGGTGCCCCCTGCCCCCCGTATATAAAGGAGCAATGGGGGAGGTGCGGCCGGCCAGGAGGGGGCGCGCCAAGAGGAGTCCTACTCCCACGGTGTAGGACTCCTCCCTTCCTTGTTGGATTAGGAGTGGAGGGGAAAGAGGAGGAGAGAGGAAGGAAGGGGGGCGCCCCCTCTCCTGTCCTATTCGGACTAGGGGGGGCGCGGCCCTGCTGCGCCGCCTCCTCTTCTCCACAAAGGCCCACTATGGCCCATTAAGCCCCGGGGTTCCGATAACCCCTCGGTACTCAGTAAAATCCGATTTCACCGGAACACTTCCGATATCAAATATAGGCTTCCAATATATCAATCTTCATGCCTCGACCATTTCGAGACTCCTCGTCATGTCCGTGATCACATCCGGGACTCCAAACAATCTTCGGTACATCAAAACATATAAACTCATAATATAAGCATCATCAAAGCGTTAAGCGTGCGGACCCTACGGGTTCGAGAACTATGTAGACATGACCGAGACACGTCTCGGTCAATAACCAATAGCGGAACCTGGATGCTCATATTGGCTCCCACATATTCTATGAAGATCTTTATCGGTCGGACCGCATAACAACATCGTTGTTCCCTTTGTCATCGGTATGTTACTTGCCGAGATTCGATCGTCGGTATCTCAATACCTAGTTCAATCTCGTTAGCGGCAAGTCTCTTTACTCGTTTAAGTAATACATCATCTCACAACTAACTCATTAGTTGCAATGCTTACAAGGCTTAAGTGATGTGCATTCTTGAGAGGGCCCAGAGATACCTCTCGACAATCGAGTGACAAATCCTAATCTCGAAATCGCCAACCCAACAAGTACCTTCGGAGACACCTGTAGAGCACCTTTATAATCACCCAGTTACGTTGTGACGTTTGGTAGCACACAAAGTGTTCCTCCGGTGAACGGGAGTTGCATAATCTCATAGTCATAGGAACATGTATAAGTCATGAAGAAAGCAATAGCAACATACTAAACGATCGAGTGCTAAGCTAACGGAATGGGTCAAGTCAATCACATCATTCTCCTAATGATGTGATCTCATTAATCAAATGACAACTCTTTATCTATGGTTAGGAAACATAACCATCTTGAATCAACGAGCTAGTCAAGTAGAGGCATACTAGTGACACTCTGCTTGTCTATGTATTCACACATGTATCATGTTTCTGGTTAATACAATTCTAGCATGAATAATAAACATTTATCATGATATAAGGAAATAAATAATAACTTTATCGTTGCCTCTAGGGCATATTTCCTTCACAAACCAACAAATCACAAAAAAATTGGGGCTATTTTTGGTGGGGATTTCGAAATTGGGGACTAAATCAAACAAAACAAGGCTAGAAAGCGGGGGTAGGGGCTCCACGTGATCAACATGGCTCATGATACCAAGATGATACGGGGCTAACTCGATGTAGGTCAATCTTTCACGATTGGAGTGGATTCCCTCGAAGAACACTATGAACACGGGGAAGAATGGAGAGAAATCACAAGGGGAAACACTGAATAACAAGTCCAATCACACATCCACTAGACAATCAAACACACAAGATCCACAAGGTACATGAACAACAAAGGGAAAGATACAAGGTAAATTTTATCTCCAAGAGGAGGTCTTGATGGTATCCTAGATGGATCTTCCCATGAGGGGTGTTGATGATATCCTGTAGGATCTTCTCACATGGAGGTCTTGAACTCCATGGGAGTGGTAGTCTCTCTCTCTCTCTCAAGAGGAGGAGTGGTACAAGGAGCAAAGCTCACCTAAGAATGAGCTGTCACTTTGCTAACCCTAGAAAGGAGGTGGAGGCGGTCTATTTATAGTCTAAGCCACGAAGGGGGTAAGTGGGAGAGGGATACAAGGCCAAAGGCCTGGCTACGCACAGGCAGTGTCGACGTCCGATCGCTCTCGGGGGTCAGGACGCCCGGAGGGCATCGGACTTCTGACGATTCTTCTCTGGATTGGTGGCACCGGTCGTTCGGTCGACATCGGTCGTCCGGTCGCTGGGACTCGTCGGACGTTCGGTGGTCATCGGTCATCCGGCCACTGTAGGTCTCGTAGGCTGTAGCTCTACTGGCTGTCTGGACTGCTTCAGGTACCGGATGTCCGGTGGCGTCCAGACGCCCGGTGGCTGTAGCTTGCAGCAGCTCTGTTTCTTCCATCTTTGCTTCCACGCTTCCCTCGCGGATGGTGTAGTTGTTTCTTGGCGCCTGCACTCCTCCTCGTCATCCGTGATGCTTTGACAATACCTATGCATGCACACGAGTGGAGTGTCAAGTAGTATACCATCCTCGAAGGGGTCAAGGGAACACGTGTAAAGGAGATGATTCACCTTTAAGTATGTGAAGTAGATGTCGCATGTGTCACTTGCCAAATGGACTCTTGACATGGTGATGTCCATAGGATGCTCCGCATCAATTTACCAATCTGAAACAGGATAAATTACAGTACACTCACCATCGATGCTTATACATTCTTTAGGACTGCATGTACACTTGTGTTCTTGATCTGTAATCCAGTGGTGTGGTGAAGCTGGCCACTCCTGCACAATACCATTTCCTGCCATGTCTTAACTGTGAACAATTTTTATTCTATTTTAATCTAGGTCTCTTTATTTGCTACTAAGAAATTGGATGAATCGACAACACTGTTGCTTATATGTGCAAAGCATGTTATCTATCTGCTTTTTTCTCTTTCAGGGTGATATCACTCACGCCAAGAACTTCCATTGATGCTATGCAGCTAGAGTTGGGTGTAAGTGTCAAACAAGTGCAGTCATCAGCTTGCCCGGCTGCTTGCGCTGCAGCTCCCAGGCAGGGCTAACCTTTCTTGAACTGTGTTGAAGTGATGTTGGTTCTGTATATTATTTTAGGCGGCTTTTTTATTTGCACTGATGGTGACCTTTGATGCCCAGTGTATGTAATATGATGTCTGGTTGCGCTTTATTATTGCTAGCGGCGAACTTTTATGACCATTGCATGTAATATGCAGTAATTTCTTTGTTGTATAGTCTAGGTATATTCTTTGTCATGATGTTGTAATTTAATTTCTGTATATATGTTGTAAATCGCTCCACGATAAGGTCGTAGCTTTGATGAGGCGCAATGGGCCTAAACGTTCGGTTTATTATATAAAAAAAATATGGTAGTAAAACTGCTCGGCCCGCCAATCGCTATTAATGGGCCAAAACGTGGGCCTACAATCATGTCCGGTCAATAGCAGTCCTAGATGTAAACTCACCAACTATTAGTTTCGGGCCTTTAATGGGCTGAGCAAACCAGTTTCCTAAGTTGGGCTAGAAGATAGAATGGGCTTTTAACAGTCCGAAAAGTAGATTGGGCCTGAACAGTGTCGGAGGCCCATGCTTGGCCCAACCACAAGATGAACCATTGACATGCCAAAATATGTGTCGGGACACAGTTGGCCCAATAACATGATGGGTCGTAAGCAGTCCGGATGCAAAGCGGGCCATCATTAGGCCCAGTTATCTCACGAGCCTTTAACAGGCCAATAGTGAGGTTGGGCTAAAATGTATCCACAAAGACTACGGACCTTTAAGAGGTCGAAAGTCACTTCGGCCCAGAAATAGGCCCACATGCAGCACAGACGGTTAAATGGTCGAAAGTAAAACTGAGTCGACAACGACCCATACGTACCAATGGCCATTGACAGGCCGAAAGTAATATTGGGCTGAACTACTACATGGGCCTTTAAGAGGTCGTAGTTCAAATGGGCCCCTAATGGGGCCGAAAGAACAGTGCCTATTAACGGGCTAGATAATATATGGGCCGTAATTTGACCCATAATATGTCAGGCAGTTAACAGGTCGGTTCTGATATGGGCCATAATTTGGCCCATAATATGTCACGCAGTTAGCAGGTCGGTTCCGATATGGGTCGTCATTTGGCCTAAAACGTGGCAGACTGTTCACGGGCCAGATCTGATGCGAGCGGTCATTTGGCCCAAAATGTGACAGACATCTAGCGGGTCGGATCTTATGTGGGCTGTAATTTGGCCCAAACTGTGGCGGGCTGTTAACGGGCCGGCCTTTTTATCTTAAATGGGCTACTGCTGGCCCATGCCACATGTTGAGGTATCATAGGCGCGTTCCATCCATTGTACGGATGACATCAAGTCCAACGCTGAGCCGACACGTGGATCCTCTAGCGAATGAGAATTTTACACGTGGAAAATCCCCATTTGTTCGGGCGGTTAGCGGGTTATCGGATCCAAACTAGAACCCGATAGCTTAACAGCGACCTGTTACGGTGGATGCCACGTGTCGGTTACCCTTGACGAAACCACTTCCATGACGCGCCGATTATCGTCATGGAAGTGGACACTTCCGTGATGATAATTTTGGTATTGTTATGGAACACTGATGTCTACTACACAACCTTCTTCTTGTAGACATTGTTGGGCCTCCAAGTGCAGAGGTTTGTAGGAAAGTAGCAAATTTCCCTCAAATGGATGACCTAAGGTTTATCAATCCGTGGGAGGCGTAGGATGAAGATGGTCTCTCTCAAGCAACCACGCAACCAAATAACAAAGAGTCTCTTGTGTCCCCAACACTCCCAATACAATGGTAAATTGTATAGGTGCACTAGTTAAGCGAAGAGATGGTGATACAAGTGCAATATGGATGATAGATATAGGTTTACGTAATCTGAAAATATAAAAACAGCAAGGTAACTAATGATAAAAGTGAGCACAAGCGGTATTGCAATGCTAGGAAACAAGGCCTAGGGTTCATACTTTCGCTAGTGCAAGTTCTCTCAACAATAATAACATATTGGATCATATAACTATCCCTCAACATGCAACAAAGAGTCACTCCAAAGTCACTAATAGCGGAGAACAAGCGAAGAGATTATGGTAGATGCTGAAACCACCTCAAAGTTATCCTTTCTGGTCGATCTATTCAAGAGTCCGTAGTAAAATAAAACGAAGCTATTCTTTTCGTTCAATCTATCATAGAGTTCGTACTAAAATAACACCTTAAGACACAAATCAACCAAAACCCTAATGTCACCTAGATACTCCAATGTCACCTCAAGTATCCGTGGGTATGATTATACCATATGCATCACACAATCTCAGATTCATCTATTCAAACCAACACAAAGTACTTCAAAGAGTGCCCCAAAGTTTCTACTAGAGAGTCAAGACAAAAACGTGTGCCAACCCCTATGCATAGGTTCATGGGCGGAACCCGCAAGTTGATCACCAAAACATACATCAAGTGGATCACGTGATATCCCATTGTCACCACAGATAAGCCCGGCAAGACATACATCAAGTGTTCTCAAATCCTTAAAGACTCAATCCGATAAGATAACTTCAAAGGGAAAACTCAATCCATTACAAGAGAGTAGAGGGGGAGAAACATCATAAGATCCAACTATAATAGCAAAGCTCGCGATACATCAAGATCGTACCACCTCAAGAACACAGAGAGAGAGAGAGAGAGAGAGATCAAACACATAGCTTTGGTACATACCCTTAGCCCGAGGGTGAACTACTCCCTCCTCGTCATGGAGAGCGCGGAATGATGAAGATGGCCACGGTGAGGATCCCCCCTCGTGGAGTCTTGAACAGGACCGATTGGTTTTGGTGGCTCTGAGAGGCTTGCAACAGTGGAACTCCTTATCTATTCTTTCCCCGATGTTTTTAGGGTATATGGATATATATAGGCGAAAGAAGTCGGTCAGGGGAGCCACGAGGGGCCCACGAGGGTGGAGGGTGCACCCAGGGGGTGGGCGCACCCCCTTGCCTCGTGCCTTCCTCACTGCGTCCCTTATGTACACTCCAAGTCTTCTGGATTGCTTCCGTTCCAAAAATAACTCTCCCGAAGGTTTCATTCCGTTTGGATTCCGTTCGATATTCCTTTTCTGCGAAACATTGAAACAAGGAGAAAAATAGAAACTGGCACTGGGCTCTAGCTTAATAAGTTAGTCCCAAAAATAACATAAAAGTGTATAATAAAGCCCATTAAACATCCAAGATGGATAATTGAAAGTGCAACTATCCCTAGGTGGTTTTGGTAATTCATAACAACATACAGCTCATTGAGCTAATGATATTCCAAGACAAATATTTTAGTAAAGCTCAATGAATGGCATGGCATGGATGATGAAAGTGGATCCCTCAAAATATCAAGGACAAAGGATTGGCTCAAGCTCAAAAGCTCAAGACTCTACATTTTACATTTTAGTGATCCAAGATGACATTGAGTCTATAGGAAAAGCCAATACTATCAAGGAGGGATGAGGTGTTGCTTAATGAGCCTTTTGCTTCATGTGCTTAGTGATATGCTCCAAAACCCTCCACTACTTTATCACATCCACATATGACCTAAACCTAAAGTCAAACTCGGCCCTGCCGATTCTTTCTATCCGGCGCCACCGAGTTCAGATGTCTTAGCCACTGCCACAAACCCTAGGCAAATCAGTTTCACCGATAGGGATCTCGGTCTCACTCAGATGGGATTGTAATCTCTCTGTTTCCCTTTCGTAACTTTTCGGTCTCACCGAAAGAGCGAATCGGACCCACCGAGATTACAATGTAAACTCTTTGTTTCCCTTTTGTAACGTTTCGGTCTCACCGAAAGAGCAAATCGGTCCCACCGAGTTTACGACCAACTCTCGGTTAGCTAATTACCAAATTCGGTCTCACGAGTTTGTATGTCAGTCTCACCGAGATTTCGTTATGCCTAACCCTAACCATATCGGTCCTACCGAGTTGCATATCAGTCCACGAAAACCCTAACGGTCACTAGGTTTACTAAATCGGTCCGACCGAGTTTGATGATTCGGTCCCACGAGTTTGGTAAATTGTGTGTAGCAGTTAGATTTTGTGTGGATGCTATATATACCCTCCACCTCCTCTTCATTCGTGGAGAGCCATCGAACAAACCTACACTTCCAACTTACCGGTTAGAGAGAACCACCTACTCATGTGTTGAGGCCAAGATATTCCATTCCAACCATATGAATCTTGATCTCTAGCCTTCCCCAAGTTGCTTTCCACTCAAATATTCTTTCCACCAGATCCAAATCCTATGAGAGAGAGTTGAGTGTTGGGGAGACTATCATTTGAAGCACAAGAGCAAGGAGTTCATCATCAACACACCATTTGTTACTTCTTGGAGAGTGGTGTCTCCTAGATTGGCTAGGTGTCACTTGGGAGCCTCTGACAAGATTGTGGAGTTGACCAAGGAGTTTGTAAGGGCAAGGAGATTGCCTACTTCGTGAAGATCTACCGCTAGTGAGGCAAGTCCTTCGTGGGCGACGGCCATGGTGGGATAGACAAGGTTGCTTCTTCGTGGACCCTTCGTGGGTGGAGCCCTCCGTGGACTCGCATAACCGTTACCCTCGTGGGTTGAAGTCTCCATCAACGTGGATGTACGATAGCACCACCTATCGGAACCACGACAAAAACATCCGTGTCTCCAATTGCGTTTGAATTCTCCAAACCCTTCCCTTTACATTCTTCCAAGTTGCATGCTTTATTTTCCGCTGCCTATATACTCTTTGCATGCTTGCTTGAATTGCATGAAGATTGCTTGAATTGTTCAAAGATAGCTAAAATCTGCCAAAGTCTAAAATTGGGAAAAGGCATAGCTTTTAATTGGTCAAGTAGTCTAATCACCCCCCTCTAGACATACTTCAAGGTCCTACAAGTGGTATCAGAGCTTTGGTCTCCATTTGCTTTGATTTCCATAGCTTTTGGTGGTCATAGCCTTGGTTTCACAACCTAGGAGAGTATGGCGTCTAGCGAGGGAAATTATCACCGTAGAGGTCCTTACTTTGATGGCACTAATTTTGCTAGTTGGAAGCATAAGATGAAAATGCATATTCTCGGACATAACCCCGCCGTTTGGGCTATTGTGTGTATTGGCTTGCAAGGTGAATTCTTTGATGGGAGAGAACCGAACCGTGAAGCTAGTGCGGAAGAGTTGAAGATGTTGCAATACAACGCTCAAGCTTGTGATATCCTCTTCAACGGATTGTGCCCCGAAGAATTCAACAAAATCAGCCGTCTTGAGAATGCAAAGGAAATTTGGGATACTTTGATTGATATGCATGAAGGTACCGACTCCGTCAAGGAATCCAAGTTGGATGTGCTCCAAAGTCAACTTGACAAGTTCAAAATGAAGGATGGTGAAGGTGTCGCTGAAATGTACTCTAGGCTTGCTCTTATCACAAATGAGATTGTCGGCTTAGGAAGTGAAGAGATGACCGACAGATTCATCATCAAGAAGATCCTAAGAGCATTGGATGGAAAATATGATACCATGTGCACATTGATCCAAATGATGCCAAATTACAAAGATCTCAAGCCAACGGAAGTCATTGGAAGAATTGTTGCTCATGAGATGTCACTCAAGGATAAGGAGGAACTTCACAACAAGTCAAGTGGTGCTTATAAAGCCTCATGTGAAGCCCCCACATCATCAAGTGAGAAACAAACCTTCAATGAAGAATTGAGCTTAATGGTGAAGAACTTCAACAAATTCTACAAGAGTAGAAGCAAAGAAAGAAGCTCTAAGTCAAGGTCCTACAATGACAAAAGATCTTCTAGTCGAGGCGCAATTGCTACAATTGTGGGAGACCGGACACTATTCTAATGAGTGTCGGCACCCTACAAAAGAAGAGAAGATTCTCCCAAGAGAAGAAGTAGAAGAAGAATCACCACCAGAGAGAGAAGGAGTAGAGATGATCGTTATGAGCGAAGACCCTCACGGAGAAGCAAGGATTAGGAAAGGAAGGACAAGTCATCAAAGAGCTACACAAAACAAAGACATCAAGCTCATGTTGGTGAATGGGTATCCGGCTCGACTCAGACAATCACTCGAGAGAAGCTATCACTCCGACTCGAACACACTCAAGATGAAGGTGTTGCGGTTTAGCACTTGTGTCAACCAACTCCTCGACATATTTGAATCACCAAATGAAGGAATTGGAAGATGCTTCATGGCCAAAGGTCCTAAGGTAACACACCCAGTATGTTGATTTTAATAGTGATGAAGATGACTTGCTAGGTGATGATGATTTACTTGTTGACAACTCTAGTGATGAATACTATGATGAAGCGTCAATTAATCATGCTAATCAAGATGAAACGAATGACAATGATAAGGGGAAAATTGAGCGTCTAACTAAAGAACTAAACACTCTTAAGTTAGCTCATGAAACTATCTTCAAAGATCATCGAGAACTTTTAAGGGCTCATGAGAAGTTACGCTTTGAAAAGCTCAATCTTGAGCAAGAGCATGAGTTCCTAAAAGCGATCAATGATGATCTTCGTGAAAAGTTCTTCTTACATTGCCAGCGTTTACTCTTATCTACTTACATGCCTCAAGTCAAGTCTAGTAACAAGAACAAAAGGATTCTTCTTCTAGTAGTAACAATAACAATGCTAAATCCAATATTGTTGCTTCTAGTAGTTCTCTTGATTCCACTAATGATTCTCTTAGCCAAGTTACACTTGAGCAAGAAAACAGCTTATTGAAGGGAATTATAGAAAGGTGTATACAAGAGCCTTGCGAGGAGTAAGCAATTTGAGGAAATTATGCATAAGCAAGGAAGGCACGGAAGAATCAAGGTGTTGGTTTTGAGCGAAAGTTCAATGCCAATGGAGTTGAGTGGGAAGAAGATCAATACCCCAAGGCGAAGTTTGTTCCTCAACAAGAGAAGTATGATCCTACTTCCTTCAAGGAACACAAGCACAAGATGATCTTCCACCACAAGACCACAAGAACAAAGGCAAGGACAAGCTTCAAGAGGAGATTGATGCATTTAAATAAGCACCTAAGGCCTTGGTCAAGTGGGTTCCCAAGACTACGTCAAGTTCTACTTCATCAATCACAACTACTACACCAAGGATTCCCATCAAGATGATGTGGAGCCCAAAGAACAATAACTAGAGAGTTCTTGAGGGTGACTCCGCCAACATTTTTCACTCATATCATTATGGCGAGGACAAGTGCAATCAACTTCCATATCTTGCACTAGTTCAAGGAGTCACAAACCCTCATGTTGGTAAGGCAAGGGACAAGGTAACCTAATGTTTTCATGGACATCATTTTGTGTGTGCATCACTCTATGTCTATGGATATTCTTGTTTGTTCCTTGTGGGACTAACCCTTGTAGGTATTGAAAGTGCAACTCACTCCAAAGGATTGCTCCAAAGATCTACATCAACATTGAGCATCCACATCTTCAACACCTACATGAAGTCATCATCGACAACCCAAGGTTAGTTTATCCCTCTAAGGGGGGATCTCACATCTAGGGGGAGCTTAACTCTAAGAATTGAGTCAAAGCAACTCTAATGATGTGAACACATAAATGCTTTATGTAAAAGTGGTAACCCCACTTGAGCTTAAACGATGAGTATGACCTATGATCAAATGTTCTCATTTGACTCCTAAATCAATATACTCATATATAGATGACCTAGTCATCGCCAATTGTTTGATAGATGCTAGAATTGGTTGTGCATGCTTTGTCACATATTTCATTTGTCATTTTATTGTGTGAGCATGTTGGTTGCATATTTTACTCATTTGAGGACATCCACTTGTTGTTTGATTGATTGGTTTATTTTTCTTTTGCCAAGTGGATGGACAAGAATGCCTAAGAACCTTCTCTAGCTATCTATGCTTTTCTCGTCTCAAACTCTATTCATGCTACATCACAAAATTTGATCAAGTCAGATTCGAACCACTCTGTGTGAGGAGCACTCGGAGTCCCCGATTCGTCATAGACTTAAACTTCCAAAACTTCTTTGTGATTTTCGGTCTGACCGATTCCTCCATTTCGGTCATACCGAGATTACTAAGTCGATCTAGGTTTTCAATCTCGGTGCAACCGATTTTAACTTCGGTCACACCGAGTTGCTTTAATGCTGTTAACAGATTATGCATCTCGGTGCCACCGAGTTGTTCAACTTCGGTCACACCGGCGATGTCGGGCTATATATATCTGCGGGAAAATTTTGGAAAAATTTCTCGAAACTCCTCGCCAGCGCATAGCTCGCTCTGCCTACTTGGTCCACGGATCGTTGACTTCGTCGCCAGCCGCCTCCTGTCACTGGTCTCCGCCGCCGTCAACGGAATTCTCCGCCGCCGTAGCAAGTTCACCGCCGAACTAGGGTATGAACTTGATCACTGTGCTATCCTCGTCCGATTCTCAGCACATTGTATTCGTAATGCATCTTGCCACGATTGAAACACTTCTATCCAGTCAAAACAATCATTAGAATAGGTATGATTCGAAAATTTAGGGTTAGGTTTCATGAAACCATCTCGGACCCACCGAGTTGAAAACTTCGGTCCCACCGATTTGGCTAATGCCATTGCACTAGTAAGTCTCGGTCGACCGAGAATTACAAATCGGTGTGACCGATTTTAGAACTTTGTGAAACCCTAGCAGTCTCGGTGCCACCGAAGCTGTGACTCGGTCGACCGAGTTCACTAGTTTAGGTTCCAAAACTGCTTTGGTATCACCGAGTTTGAAAATCGGTAGATCCGAAATGCTTTCTGTGGAAACTAAAACTAAGTTTTTTGAATCATTCTTTTGCAAAAATCTCTGCATTTTGTGATGCTCATCCACTCTACCTCATCTATAACTATTCACAGGGTCAGCAGTCAGTCAGTGCAGCATGTCAGACCAAAGTGACAGCCAGAATAGGTCAGAGGAGCAAATTCAAATGAGTGAGGGCACTAGTCCCTCTAGCATCTCAGATGAGGGGAGCAGAAGCACTCCCAGTAATTTTCCCAAAGCTGCCACAAGGACAAGGAAGAAGAAGACCTCAGAGTCTGAGGATGAAGATTATGTGGCAGCTGAGGATGAGGCCAGTTCCAAGAAGAAAGTGCTCAAGAAAGAGTACAGCTCGACAGCGATTAAGCTGGAATGAAGATCAAAAGGCCAGCAGGTAGACAACCTATGTCCAAAGCGAGTCTCCTCAAGCTTCTTTGGAATCCCAACCCAAAGAACCTGCTGCTTTGAAGGAAAGAAAAGGAAGGAAAGGGTCAAGAAGACCATGGCGAGTGATTGGGAAACCATCTATGATGGAGGAAGAGGAAGAAGAAGAGGTTCTTGAGCCTGCACCCAAGGCACAAAAGCGATGGGTGATGCCATAAAGTCGAGGGCTGCAACTTCAAAGCCCAAAGCTGCCCCAAGCCCAAGAGTGCACCAAAGAGAAATACCGAGTATACCAGCAAGCGAGAAGAACAAGGCTCCAATGCACGAGGTTGATCTTGAGGAAGATGAAGAAGGGCAGGTCCTAAGGAAGCTCAAACCCAAGATCCGAGACCACAATGATGCTCATCCTGTGGTGAGAACATGAAGATCGGGAGAGATCAAGGGTTGAGGCTATGGAGAGTCGAGATCCATATGCCACCGGAGAAGGACTGCTTTGTGGATTACGGTTCCACACCAAGGAATAGCAGGACTTCTATGAGACTATCTTGTTGGATAAGAAGCCCATAGTTTGTGATATGAGGTGGGTCATTGGACCTACATTCAGGAGAATGAAGAACACTATCTGGAGTATATGACAGCTTGATGCTTGTGGAGTTGCAGATTTTGTTGGGTGAAGCTCACAAATTGGAATGACGAGCTCATTATGCAATTCTACTCCACAACACATTTCTATCCAGATGGCAGGATAGTGTGGATGTCTGAAGGAACACGATATCAGTCAACCATAGAAGAATGGGCAAGTCTGATCAATGCCCCAAAGGAAGATGAAGATGACTTGGGCATTTATGCCAAGAAGAAAATGGGTCACAACTCAATGTCACACATGTACAAGGAAATCCCTAATGATGCACTTGAGTCCTTCAAGTTTGGATCAGTTCATTATCTTCTGTCAGGGCTGCCTACAATCAACTGGATTCTAAGGCACACTCTTTTGCCCAAATCAGGTGACCACAACATGATTAGAGGGCATGCAATCAATTTGCTACGTTTTTATGTGCCTCAAAATTCAAAGTCATGAGCCTCATAGTTGAAACTATCAAGAGGACAGCAGCAGAGACGGAAGAGGAGCTGTGGATATGCCCCTGATTCAGGAGTTGATAAACTCAAAGATGGGCACAGGAAAGTATCATTGGATAAGGAACACATGGTTCTCTATCCCGACTTTGAGGACAATCAAGTTGTCATGACTGAAAATGAACCAACATCGGTTCAAGCGCAAGAGAAGAAGGAGAAAGCAAGGAAAGAGAAGGCTGCCAAGATGCCAACTCAAGCGAGGCATCTGAATACTTTCGAAGAACAAGCGAGGAGCAGCTTGGTTACTTGATAGCATCAACTCTGCGGATTGAGAAGGGTTGGCCACCTAACTCAAAACCAGGAGAGCACGGAAAGAATCATGGAACAAAATTCTATGATCTTGATGTCAAAATGGCGAGATTGATCAATTTGTGGAACAGCTCTGAGGATGACATGCGAGGAGAGGAAGGGCGGGACAACAAGCGATGCATTTTCCAGTGCCACGAGCTCGAGAGATCAGCTGCAGAGCAGTTCAAGACACGAGTCACTTCATCAGCTCCGGCTACAGCTCCACCACCAGCTCCAGCACCACCAGCTCCGGCACCAACTCCTTCAGCTCCTTCTACATCATTGAAGCCTTCGTTCTTGGAATTCTCGGACACCACCACCACCGAAGACCAAGCACGAGAGGCGATATAGTCCTATGCATTTTCTAGGAACTTTTGGTAACTTGTTGCCAAAGGGGAGAAAAATGTATAGATCATAGGCTTTAGAGAGAGAGAGAGATTTGCTTTTGTTCTCTCTTGTCTTTTGGTTGAACTTTATTTGCTTTTGATTGGTTGAGATACTATGCAATTACCTGTGAGACATTGATGATCATGTGTTTGATCATAAGCTACACTTATGCTCGTTATGATATTATCTTACTTATCCCTATATGATCATTCACTTTGCTTGGTCATGCGTGCATGTATTCAATCTTTGTTATTTTGGGCGCTCCACCAAGATGTATGTGACATGGAAGAGTAACCCATGAGCCTAATTCCTTGTGCATTTCCAGTCCAAAGCAAATATTTCTATGCATAAATTTAGGGGGAGCTCTTGCTTATCACATACTTCTCAAAGCGACGATGTTTTTCAAATTTTATTATCATTTGTCGAAGCTTTGATCTATATGTTGTCATCAATTACCAAAAAGGGGAGATTGAAAGTGCAACTATCCTAGGTGGTTTTGGTAATTCATAACAACATATAGCTCATTGAGCTAATGATATTCAAGACAAATATTTCAGGAAAGCTCAATGAATGGCATGGCATGGATGATGAAAGTGGATCCCTCAAAATATCAAGGACAAAGGATTGGCTCAAGCTCAAAAGCTCAAGACTCTACATTTTACATTTTAGTGATCCAAGATCACATTGAGTCTATAGGAAAAGCCAATACTATCAAGGAGGGATGAGGTGTTGCTTAATGAACCTTTTGCTTCATGTGCTTAGTGATATGCTCCAAAACCCTCCACTACTTCCTCACATCCACATATGACCTAAACCTAAAGTCAAACTCGGCCCTGCCGATTCTTTCTATCCGGCGCCACCGAGTTCAGATGTCTTAGCCACTGCCACAAACCCTAGGCAAATCAGTTTCACCGATAGGGATCTCGGTCTCACTTAGATGGGATTGTATTCTCTCTGTTTCCCTTTCGTAACTTTTCGGTCTCACCGAAAGAGCGAATCGGACCCACCGAGATTACAATGTAAACTCTTTGTTTCCCTTTTGTAACGTTTCGATCTCACCGAAAGAGCAAATCGGTCCCACGAGTTTACGACCAACTCTCTGGTTAGCTAATTACCAAATTCGGTCTCACCGAGTTTGTATGTCAGTCTCACCGAGATTTCGTTATGCCTAACCCTAACCATATCGGTCCTACCGAGTTGCATATCAGTCCACGAAAACCCTAACGGTCACTAGGTTTACTAAATCGGTCCGACCGAGTTTGATGATTCGGTCCCACGAGTTTGGTAAATGTGTGTATAGCAGTTAGATTTTGTGTGGAGGCTATATATACCCTCCACCTCCTCTTCATTCGTGGAGAGAGCCATCGAGAACAAACCTACACTTCCAACTTACTAGTTAGAGAGAGAACCACCTACTCATGTGTTGAGGCCAAGATATTCCATTCCAACCATATGAATCTTGATCTCTAGCCTTCCCCAAGTTGCTTTCCACTCAAATATTCTTTCCACCAGATCCAAATCCTATGAGAGAGAGTTGAGTGTTGGGGAGACTATCATTTGAAGCACAAGAGCAAGGAGTTCATCATCAACACACCATTTGTTACTTCTTGGAGAGTGGTGTCTCCTAGATTGGCTAGGTGTCACTTGGGAGCCTCCGACAAGATTGTGGAGTTGAACCAAGGAGTTTGTAAGGAAAGGAGATCGCCTACTTCGTGAAGATCTACCGCTAGTGAGGCAATTCCTTCGTGGGCGGCCATGGTGGGATAGACAAGGTTGCTTCTTCGTGGACCCTTCGTGGGTGGAGCCCTCCGTGGACTCATGCAACCGTTACCCTCACGTGGGTTGAAGTCTCCATCAACGTGGATGTACAATAGCACCACCTATCGGAACCACGACAAAAACATCCGTGTCTCCAATTGCATTTGAATTCTCCAA